>PVJH01040129.1:0-15907 GCA_004026705.1 Nesogale talazaci
GGGCGGCGCACGCTCTCCCACACGGAGAAACAGGCCCCTATCCCTTCCCACGCTCCGCATGGGCAGCTCCCGGCAAGGTAAAGAGCCCAGCTACCTGGCCTTCCCCAGGACCCAGGCCCGGGCAGGGTGCGGCGCAGGGAGATGGCGGCTCCCTCTGAATGGGACCTCAGTAATGGTGGGAGCCGGTCCCGCCAACCAGGCAGGGAGCAAGTCCGGCCGCGCGGGTGCTGGAGGCAGGCCCGGCACCGGTGCTGGGGGCCCCAGCCCAGACAAACTATCACTGTTTGGGGTCTGGATGGTCGGAGGGAGGGAGCCGAGCGCAGTCGCTGCTTGCCCCTGCACGGAGGGACCGTGGGAGACAAGCGGCTTCCCTACGTGGGCGTCGTGAGTGGCCTCTGCTATATCGTAATCAGGAATTGTCCTGGGACGCTCCACAGCCTGGCCGTCCTGTTCCTGGGCTGCGGTCAGGCGAGACGGTGGACTGGGGGAGTCACAGTCCGATGGGGAGCGACACTTAGGTTTCGCCGCCGGCGGGAAATCTCCGACCCATAGACTTAGCTCCCTGGGCTCAAGAAAAAGGCGGAGTGGGGCAAGGTCCCCTCCTGGGTTGGGAGGCCCACTTGTAGGGACCTTTCCACTCACCAGAACTCTTCCCCTTGACCCCCCAGACACCAAACTCACCGGAGCTCCAGGTAGGGGCTGCTTACCTCGGCGCCATCTTGATTCCTCTCCCAGCATGATATTTTTGTAGTCCTTTCATCCACTCTCACCTCAGGTGAAAGAGAGCATGTTTTAGCTGCTGCCCAGCAGATTGCAGACTAGGTTCGTCTAACTGACCTTATAGAGTTACCAGATCAATTCCCAGGCAGTCCAGGATGTCCAGACCTGCCAAAATAAATACTTAAGTGTGTCTTGGCCAGTCTCCAGGCAATTTCTCACAAAGCAGTTAATTTTGATAAGCTCAGGGAGATTACTCTAAGACAGGATAAAAATCTGGCATTTTTAAATTACCTGACTTAGTCTTAACCCAATACACCTGCCTATACTCAAGCTCACCCGCATGGGCCACTGTCCTCACCACACATTTCATTACTCAATCAGCTCCAGATGCTAAAAAGTTTAAAAGACCAAAGATAGCCTCACACTCCTGTCCAGAACCTGGTAGTTATGGCCTTTAAAGTGTTTAATACCAGAGAGGACCACGCAGAGACAGACAAGGAGTCCCAAAATAGCCAGAAGGCAAACTTAAAGACCCAAGTCTTGATTTCAGCCCTGAGACCCCTGGCAACCAAGAAGACACTGGCATCCTTACCAGGCCCTGGAAAAAGAAGTTTCAGACCACATCCAGGAGCCTGCTTGGAGTGTAGTCAGCCAGGTCACTGGGCCAATCACTGCCCACAATCTTTTTCACCCCACAAGTCTTATCCGGCACCCTGACCCTCCGCTAATGCTACTGGGTCTAGCTGTCAAGTACTGAGAGTGCCTAGACACAATGATTACCCAGATCACTCTTGCTGAACATGGGGCAACAGTTAAGGTTTGCTCCTTTCTGTTAAAACAGGGGCTGCCTTCTCTGGTTTGCTTTCCTTCTCTGGTATGTAGCATCCTTCATCTCCTGTGACACAGGAAAGTAGCCAAGCAGCCAAGCTCGTCTTCAGCCAAACTAATTCAAACTAGCCTCAGTCTGCTCCCATCCTCTTCTTGTCACTGTCTATTGTCCAGCCATAATATACAGACATGGAATTACACATCTTTCTGACTAAAGATGAAATCTTAACCCCAGAAGGGTGGGTAATGCTGCAAGAAAAGCTAGCCCTAGCTCAAGCTCAGGTAGACACCATCATACAACAGATCCATCACCCTTTACACATTGGCCCCCCAAAACTTAGCCATTTCCTTAAACCTCTGTTTCATCACCTGTCATTGCAAACTTTTGTGAACACTGTTTGCTTTGACTGCCACATTCCCATCTCTGTTAGCCAGTAGAAAGGACTTAAACCAAGTTTCCTCACCAACCAGATAGAAAGACATCTCCCAGGACAAGATTTGACAAGTAGAATTCACCCACATACCATCACACAAAAAAGTTAAAATACCTTTTCACTATGATTGACACCCTCATAGTAGTGACAATCACACTGCTAACCCACATCATTCCCATATATAGTCTCCCCAGCTCCACACAATCTGATAATGGGCTTGCTTTCATTTCCAAAATTACTCATTAGGTATGTTCATAGATTAAAAGCTATACATTCCATACAGACCTCTGTAATCAGGAAAAATAGAAAGGACTACTGGATTCCTCAAAGATCACCTCACCAAATTTTCTGTAAAACTGCCAATTTGGGGCTGTACTTTAACCTATAGCTTTTGCTTAGATTAAAGCCTCCCTCATAGCCCAATCTTCCTTTATCCTTTCAAACTCATGTATGGAAAACCATTGCTAGTTAACTACCACCTACCAGTCCAGGAACCCCTGTTGGCATCCTACCTCTCTTACCTCTCTCTTTTAAGACAGCTTCTCCAAAAACACATGGACTGGTACCTGTTTTGCCCTGAAGACTCAAACCCAACCTCTCAGGTGGCTATTCTGCAACCTGGAAACTCGGTGTTTCTCAAAACTCTTCATCCAAAACCTCTACAACCATGGTGGTCAAGTTCACACAATAGAATCCTCACCATTCCCAATTAAGGTACCCAGGATTTCTAACTGACACCATCTTAGCCAAGTTAAATAGGTGCTTTCCAGCCATGATCCCCTGTACTCTATCCAAGTAATGGGTCCCTTTCACCTTCATTTTTCTAAGGTGTCTTCTGCAAGCCATCCTAAGCCAAGGTAAGGCTACAAAACCCAAAGTAAACTCTTTCACCTAGTAATTCGATGTCTGCAAACCTATCAGGCTGGCAATGCCAGGCATACCATTGTACCATAAAAGTCACGGAAATGGTTGTTGTACTCAGGCAGGATGCCAGTCACCAGTTTCAATCAACCTCCCTTCCAGCTCCTTAAAATCCATAATCAATCATGTTATAGTTGGCCTGATCCTGTGTTTTCTTTATAATAAAATGGAAAAATATTGTTGATGGTGGCTGGTTAGCTATGGTAAGTGCCCATATACCTCAAGCAAACTCACCAGTTGCTGCACTGGAATGCACAGTTAAGCCTAAATAAGCAATGTGCTTTTGTTGGGCATGAAAATGAAGCCTACCATTTTAACATTTCTGATTACTGAGACAACAAATGGATGGCACAGGTAAAAAGCAAACTATATTCTAGGTGACAAAACACCAAAACTGTCACTAGCCTCCAAGTCTAATATGTAAAAATCCCATCTAAAATTTTAATAAATTAAATCAGTTGACACAGAAAATCCAAGATATTAAACCATTCTTGGCTAACCAGCTACTAGCAGTAGATAGTCTATTACCCCAAAAGCACCTCGATACCCAATCCCCCTGGTAAAAAGTAATCCAGGAAGTTACTTCCCTCCTCAACATTTCCAAAGTAATCAATATAACCACTAGCTTTCTCTGTGCCTCACTATGGTGCCCATTATTAGCTGCAGTGCCATTATGAATTTTTTCCGCATCTAATAAGTTCATGGAGTCCCCTACATCCTTAATGGGGATTACTTTGTATGATTATAGGTGCAACAGTACCCACAGCATAACCGGGATTCTCAGGCCACCCCCCACCCCAGGAATGTTCTTTTGGTTCAGTGACACCCTTACCAAATGCATCAATTGACTCTGTAACAAGCTCCTACCTTCCAAACACTCTGGTCCCCCAAATTGATATGTATGGGACTGCCAAATTTAAATGGCAATGGGGTCCCCAAAACAATCCATGTGACAAAAGGGTTGTCTTCCTACCTGGATTAGTTGGCTTTAGCTTTGCCTTCTCTCCTGTAGTAGTTGGACCCTCTAATGGGGTTCTCCAGTTGGTCATGGATTCTACCTCAGAATCCCTAATCTCCATACAACAACAACTTACTTCCCTAGCACAGGTAACCCTCCAAAACCGAAGAATTCTAGATCTCCAAACAGCAGAAAAAGGAAGCACCTGTATCTTTTAAAAAGAAAAATGTTGTTACTACATTAATGAATCTGGAGTAGTGGAACGGAATCCAAGAGTTCTTAACAAAATGTGAGCAAAATCAGGAACCATCAACAAGACTGGGCCTCATTAACATCTTGGTTTTCAAAACTGTTGTCACCTGGTTTTTCCTTTTGGTTGGGACACTAGTAGTCACGTTTTTGCTAATAGTACCCTGTTTTTTCAAGTTTATCCAAAATAGAATAAGGGGCATGACCAATATAACTGTTAACCAGCTTCTTTTGCACCCTTACAGCCCCTGCCTACCAAACCTGATCCAGCACACTGCAACCTGTAGCCCCACATCGCCCCCACCATCAGAAGGAGGTAGCCAGAATGATGCCCGTCACCTCCAGTCATCAAAAGACCAGAATGATGGGTCAGGTACTGGCTATCAGGACCTCAACACTTCTTCCTGCATGTACCAGAAAACTACGATGATGGACGATTCTTGGAATTGGCTTGAACAATAGCTTTCTTTTCTCCCCACCTGCACAGCTGGACAATTAAACAAGGAAAACATGACAGCAGTGGAAAATCCCCCAAAGCTGCTGCCCTAACCTCTTCTCATAGGGACACTCTTTGACTCTCCTTTAAAAACCTATCACTCTCCTCACTTGGTGTAACTTCCCTGGGCTACTTGCTAGACCAGGGAACTTCATCTGGGAATTTCTTTTCTAATAAATCCTCATAACTTCTCTCTTCATCCTCATGCTTCAATTTTCCTCTTAATCTTCTTCCTTTCATCAATATCTTTAAAAGACGTAAAATTATGCAAATTAATAATTATAATAATGCATTATGATTTGTAACATATAGAACAAATATGTAAAAAATAATTACAAACAAATTGTGATGGTGGAATGAGAACCCCATCGTAATTGAGCTTCTATGTCTAAGTGGAATTAAATTAGTTTCACTGGAAGGAACCAGAAATATAACAAATATAAATTTATAGACACCTAACAACAAAGTCTACACTGCATAAAACATATGATCAGAATTGAAAAAGAAATAAGGAATTAAGCAAATGTTGCATACTTTAATTATTCACTTACAATAATTGATAAAGTCACCAATTTTCAATTATAGAACAAACAAGCATAAGAATAAGGATATAGTACATATGGATAACACTATAAGCCAAGCTGAATTAAAACTAATCTAATGATCAATCCACCTAACAATAGATTTCACATTTTTCTCACCAGCCCTAAAACATCCTATGAAAATGCCATCTGCTAAACTTTAAAAAGTGCTTCCATAAAATAAAATAATGATAAACAAAAATTGTATTATCTAACCACAATGTATTTAATGTACATACCAGAAGTGAATTTGGGAAATTGACAACATGTAGAAACTTAACATGTTGTAAAGAAAAGATGATTAAACATTTAAGGAATGAAAAATAGAATCTATAAGGCAATATAAAGCTTTACATTATAGCCATAAATGTGTGTATTAATAACTAATGGTTTAAAACACTTATCATTGAATTAGAAAATGTATTTGGAAATAAGCAATGGGGAACAGATGATATATCAAAACTAATGAGATTTGGTCAAACTGTTTATAGATAAATTAAAAGTTTTGATTCTATATAAAAAAGCACTAAAGAAACGTATATTAGTGAGGAAGAAAGAACATCAGAGGAAAAATTCAAATGTTTGAAAATCCTTAAAAATCCTAACAAAAAAAGGGAAAACTGTAAAACACAGTTTAAGTTATTCAATGGGATACAAATTTTCTGAAGTCCTGGAGGTTGGGTGAATCTCTAAAGTGCTGATATAAACTTTAAACTTAAACCATCATTGTCCCCTGAAGTCTTCCTTGAATCAAACAGCTTATTATGCAAATATTGCATTCCTGCACTTTCTTTTCCAAATGAGACCTTCCTTGACAAAGTAATTTGTATTGTGGTAATATTATTTGTACACATGAATTTGATAAAATGTTTACATTTATGAAAACATATATATATATATAAATATGTTATCAAATTTATATATGTTGCTGTAAAAATAGCATAATGTGTATATGAAAATACCTGGGGATTAGTGAAGGGCATGGTTGGCAAAGAAACAATATATGGTGTCTTCTTAGCTTAGCATTAGAATAATTAGTAAAGAATGTTGCCTTGAACATTGTACTTTTTTGTAAGAATTAGCTATATGAGCTCAAATTTACAGCAGCAACACAAAAGTTAAAATGAGAAGGTTAGGAAGAAATGAGTTTGAAGTAATTTTGTTCAGATTATTTAGGTAAAAGGTCAGCATAATCACACAATTTGAAGAATGCAATCAATTATTCTTAATTTACATGCGGGAAGTGGTGTGTGACTTTGGATATAGAACTATAAGAATGACAGAATAAGGGACTTGGAAAATATTCTTCTCCCAAAAAATAGCAGTTGAAAACTTTGTGAATCGATGTGACTACAGATATAGTCAGGTTAAAATTTAACACCATTTGTTTTCCCTTTGAGTCATTTTTTTCACTTTGAGAAATAAAAGATACTTTATCCTTGATGCTTTCTTATTCTCTTAAACTAAACCAGTGAATTGTTCCATAGTTCCCCAAAAAAGTGTCTTTAATGCTTCTCAAATGACAAGGAACATATTATAATTGCACATACTTCTTACTCTGATGACTGTGTTCTTTGAATAAATTACTGTTCTAATACTCTAAAGAGAATACACAAAATACTCATTTTTCTCTTTAAAGCATTTTATTGATAGCAATTACAGATATTATTACAATCCATAGTTTCATTAGATTATGCACAATTGTATAATTGTTGCCATCATCATTTATAATCCATTTTCTTTTTTCTTGAATTCCTTGATACCAGCTCCCCTTCATCCCTTTCCCCTTCCACCCTACAACATTCCTGAATCCTTAAAAGGGTGTTTATTATTATTATTGTTTGGGGGTTTGTTTGCCATAACTTACAACATCCAATGAACTCATTCACCTAAAATATTGATGTCGATCCCCCTTGAGTAGAGTTATACAGTCATCATTGCTATAAGTTCTCCCATCCTCCCTTTCCCTGTCCTTTCTCCCCCTACTCCCAAGGCATCATTAGTACCATTATGGTTTCTGATGGTTTTAACTATCTTGGATACCATGCATCAGAAGATCTTACTAGGATCAATGTACATATGCAGGTATAGTAAAATAAGTGAGGTAAAACTAAGGCCAAACTAGTGGAAGGAGGATATTTTAAAGAACTAGACACTCACAGATGTCTTTGAACTTTTTAAGGGGGCCAGTTCACTGTCCCTCAGGTAGTTGAAAGGCCGGATTATAGCTTTAAAAAAACCTATGAGCAATTTCATTGCAGGCCCGGAATGAGTCGGCTGCTAAGCAGAACAGCAATGGCAGCAAAAACACCCAGTGGGCCAGATAAATGTCCTCGACAGGCCACATGTGGCTCACAGGTCATAGTATGAGGACCCCTAAGAGGATAGTTATGTGCTTCATTGCTCTACTGCACCCTGAATGTATCATTCCTTCTATGTGAGTCTTCTGCGAAGGACTATCCAATTATCATACATGTGGCATTTGGGTCTCCACTTTGCCTCTCCTCCTTCACATCAATTTGATTACTTGCTTCATTTTTAATTTGTTCCAGTTTTTATCATTTTCTGGATCTTTCTGTACTTAACTTTTTGTTGTTGTTTGTATAATTTTATATGAAATAGAAGATAATTCAATCTATAGAAAAACCAACTAAGATAATAGTTTATTGGTGTTATGGTTGAAGAGGATAGGAGAAATGGGAATTAATGTTAATGGGAACAAGAATGAAGGAAATTTTCTAACATTGATTGTGATGATAATTTGTAAGCATATTAATACAATTGAATTGTATAGTACATGCATTGCATGTCAATAAAATTGATAAAAATTATAAACTGTTTTATTTATTTGTTTTCCAGTTTACAAAACAGGGAACTATCCTGTTGCAAGAAAAAACAAAACAAAGATGTGTTTTGTGGCAGCTATCAGAGGTGGCAAATAGGCAAGCTTGTTGGTGTACAATAGCTATCAGCAAGACAACTATTTCGAAAATTTTATTGTGAATTATTTAGGGTTTAAACATAAAATCACTATTTTTCATTTATTAAATGTATGCAATTTATCAAATCTCCCTTTTCCTCTCATACCTCTCTTTGCTCAAGTGAATCCTATTATTTCATCTTTCCTGGTAATCTTCAAATTTTGGGGGTTTTTTGTATGAAAAACTTCTTTTACAAAGAAATTATGTATCTCATACAATATTTGTCCTTTTATGTTTTACTGACTTCACTCAGAACAATGTCCTGCAAATCCACCCAGGTCTTGAGGTGTTTCACAACTTGACTATTTTATGAATTACTCCTGAATGATATCTAGGGTCCCATTATTTGTATGTTCCAAAATCCATTAATCCTTTTTTCACCAATAAGCATCAAGGTTGTTCCCATATTTCTATTTTGTGAATAGTGTTGTGGTGAACATGAGTGTGTGTGTACATGCTCTGTTCTTTATCTCTGTAAGATATGTAACCAGTAAAGCTATTTATCATATGGTGTTTCTATGGAAGTGTTGTACCACTTTCCACAGTGGTATGTCACACAGGTTCCAATATCTCCACACTCCACACAGAATACTATATTCTGCTTTTTTGAAATTTACCATCAATTCTGGGATGAGGTGGTATCTCATCATTGTTAATTTGCATTTTTTGGATAGAAAGTTATTGAGAACATTTCTTAATATGTTAATTGGCAACCTGAATGTTTTCTTTTGTAAACTGTCTCTTCATGTCTGCTTTCTAGTTTATAGTGAGATGTTGGGAGTTTTTTGGGGGACATCACTGACCTCTGGTGCTCGTGGGAGCTACCTAGCCTTGCTCCTAGAGCGCCGCTGCTGAATTTGAACCGCCAAACCCATGGGCCTCAGTCCCACACTCAATCACTTACACCACCAGGGCTCAGCCTGGGACGTTGGTTTTGTTCTTGTTGAGGTGTTTAAATTTTTTATACATTTCTGTCTGATATGTCATTGTCAGGTTTTCTTTCCATAGGCTGTGGATTCTCTTTATACTCTTTTGGAGAAATCTTTTAATGATTTTTTTTTATTTTTAGGAGATTCCAGCCAAGTTCTGTCTTTATTGTGTGCTTGCTTTTCTTAATGTGTGATAGTACATTTATGATAAGTATTAGAGTCCCTATTCATCCGTATTTTTTTCATTGATGATTTTTAGAGTTTGTATTAGTCTGGAAGGACTAGAGAAGAAAATCCAATGACACTAATTTATGCATAAAAAGAGCTTTATGTCAAGAAAATGTCTCAATCCATTTCAACTCAAGTCCACAAGTCTGATACTTGTCTATAATTCCCTCTTCATACTCAAGCAGGCACTTGCACTGATGTAGAATGTAGGAAGATCACAGACAGAGTCAGGTGGATCTAAGTTCATTGGAAACATGGCAGGACTGGCAGAGTTCTTTGTGTCAGTGCAGAGTTTCAGAAAGCAAGAAGGCAAAGGAGCAGAGAGAAGGGGAGTTTCCTAAGGTCCTTTTTTTATAAGGTTGCATTCTTAAAGAGACAGCATCAGACTGTGACCTCACTGACTGGTTGTAGTCCATCCTACACTTTTATACTTCCTCAAGTTGACATCGAATTATCAGAGTTATAGGATTTACATTTAGTTTTTTAAACCAATATTGAGTTCTTTTTGTATATGAAATGATGTATGGGATCTGGATCGTTCTTCTGCAAATGAAAATCCAATTTTACCAGAATCATGTGTTAGAAGAAAACATCTCTTCTTCATATAATGTCTTCCAATCATTTGCCAAAAAATAGTTATCTGTAGGTAATGAATTTATTTCTGAGTTTTCCACTCTATTATATTGGTCTGTGTAGCTCTGACTGTACTAGTATCAGGCTGTCTTAAGTTGAGTAAGGTGTGCTGTGTGTATCAAAGTGAGACATATCTTACATTATTCCTATTTTTAGTAATATCTTTCTTATCCATACAAAGTTGGTAATTTATGTCTTAATCTTTTTAATCATTTTATTGGGGGCTCATACATCGCTTATCACAATCCATACATCAATGTACTGTGTAAACACCTTCACATGCTTGTTGCCGTCATCATTCTGCAAATATCTGCTTTTCCACTTAAGGCTTGACATCAGTTTTCACCTTTTTTCCTCCCTCCTCATTCCTCCTCCCCTACCAACCCTCAGTTCTTTATAAATCATTATTATTTTGTCATATATTACACTACCAAACTCTCCCTTCACCCTTCCTCTGCTGTCCGTCCTCCAGATAGGAAGTTATGTGTAGATCCTTGTAATTGTCTCCACCTCTCTACCCCACCTTCCCTATGTCCATCCAGTATCTCCAACTCTAACTACTGGGCCTGAGGGATTCATCTATGCAGGATTTCCTGTATTTCCATTTCCCATCTGTACCAGTGTACTTCTTCCAGTCTAGCTGGACTTGTAAGGTAGAAATGGGATCATGGTAGTTGGGGGGAGGAAGCCTTCAGGAATGAGAGGAAAGTTGTATGCTTCATCCATACTTCAATGCATCTTGACTGGCCCATTTTCTCCCCGCGATTCTTCTGTAAGTGGGTGTCCAATTGCTCACAAATGGGCTTTGGGCCCCCACCCTACTGTCACCCTCATTTGTAGTGATGTGATTCTTGTTTTTCAATGTTTGATATCTGCTCCCTTTGACCCCTTGTGATCACACAGGCTGATGTGCTTCTTCCATGGGGGCTTTGCTGCTTCTATGCTAGATGGCCAGTTGTTTACCTTCAAAGTTTTAAGATCCAAGATGCTTTATCATTTGGTAGCTAGGCACCATTGGCTTCCTCCACTCTGTTTGCCAATGTACCCTTTTGTCTTCAGTGATTGTGTCGGGAGAGTGGGCACATAATGGTATGATTTTTGTTCTTTGATGCCTGGTACCTGATTCTTTCCATATCTTATGGTCGCACAAGTTGGTGTGCTTCTTCTGTGGTGGGCTTTGTTGCTCCTGAGCTATATTACCGCTTGTTTACCCTCAAGCCTTTAAGACTCCAGGCACTATAACTTTTGATTTCTGGGTACTATCAGCTTTCTTCACCACTCTTGCTTATACCCTCACATGTCTTCAGTGTTAGTCTCAGTAAGATGCACACACTGTGATATGATGTTTTATGCCTGAGACCTGATCCTTTCAACACCTCATGGCAACACTGGCTCCTGTGCTTCTTCCATGTGGGCTTGAATATTTCTCAGCTAGATGACCATTTATCTTCAAGCATTTGAGACTCCAGATGCTATATCCATTGATAGCTGAGTGTCATCAGTTTTCTTCACCACTTTTGCTTATGCACCTTTTTGACTTTAGTGATAATATTAGGTCAGTGAGCAACATGGAACACCAGATTAATAGAACAGTGTTCTTACATTGAGTGAGTGTCTGGGTGGTCTATCTACTACCTTAGTACTAAACCTATAACTATCTGTATCTGGATTTATTTAGTCCTTATCATAAATAACTATATTTACATATGTACATGTCTGTGTTTAGACCTCTGCAAGTGTCCTTTGCCTTCCAGTTCTTTCCTCTATTTCATTCTGCCTTCCTCCTGTCCCACCATCATGCTCAGCCTTCATTTGGGTTTCAGTATTTCCTCTCTGTCACATTACCCTTGCTTAAGTCCTACCAGGCCTCTTACATTCTCCTCCCCACCTATTCTGGGCCACTTGTTCCCCCCATCCCTTATCCTGTTCATGCCCCCCTACTTCTGCCCTCCCCTGTGTCCCCCAGAAATCTTCAGAACAGTTGTTCTCTCCTCCCAAATGTCCATCCAGGAATGCTTCCTTCTTGATTCAGTCCATTTGGGGGGGCACAGATAGCATTAATTCCCTACCATGTAACCCTCAAAATGTTCTCTGCCTCTGTCTGCTTCAGTTGGGAGATGGTGTGACACGTTCTGTTGTTTGTCCAGTCACCCCTGTGACCTATTAGGTCCCCACAGGGGCACAGTTCTCTGAGCATCATAAGCAGGGAGTGGATCAGTGTGGGGTCCAGACTGGCTCTCTTTCTCTTCCTTTCTGTTCACCTGTTTCCATGTGGGCACGGCAGGCTTGCCCCTCCGCCTAACCTGTTCTCTGCTACACCCACTTCCAGGGATGAAGTCATTCTGGCTCTTGTTGTGTCTGACCCTGTGGCTCTCTCTTTTCATGCATCCTTCCATGTGTGCACACTGTCCTCATGGTTGGGTGCTTCATGGTATGATCTGCATGCTCACTCCAGCTTCTGTGGAGACAAGACCCATACTCTGTCCCCATCACTTAATCCAGTTACTTGCCCCCAAAGTTCTCCTGCTGTCTCCTATAACCATTCTTGCTCACAAGTCATTAAAATGCTCCAGCTGGCTATGGAATCCACCTTGGTCTTTCAAGCCTCCCTACAACAACAGCCCACTTCCCTAGCACAGGTAGCCCTCCAGAACTGGAGGGCCTTAGATCTCCTAACTGCAGAGAATGGTGGAACCTGCCTGTTCCTAAGAAAAGAGTGCTGCTATTATGTTAATGAATCAGAGATGGTAGAAAAAAAACATAAAAACCCTCACCAAATTGTCTGACTAACTTAAAAACTGCTAAGGAGACAATGTTTCATGATGGAATTGGATTGTTTTCTTTGGACAGCTGGAGGTCAGGTATTACTATATGGTTTGACTCAGTTTATTTCTGGAAAGGACATAGGGGTGAAACTTTTGATTTTAAGAAATGATCTTAATTATTCCTACCAAAAGTAGATCATATGGATATAGTGTATGTTAAACTACAGCTCAGGGGACAAAAATGTCTCTTGAATTTTTCTGAGGTGAAAAACATACTGCTTACTCAAAATATCTGACCAAGATAAGAAAATATTGAATTTAATTGTTTTAAGATTTGTGTTTAGGATCTGGCCATACCAGGATTATGCTGAATTCTCATACCTATTTCTATTGATATAGGTTTGATAGGAATAATTATTGGGATGTATGATTAGGCAATTGTAAGCCCTTAGCTTTATCCTGTTAGGTACAAATATGATTTTATTACTGTTTGCTTGAAAATTACATATGGTCACAGAATTATGTGAAAGTGTCAAATTGATGAAGGATGATCTGTGGGAGTTACCTTATCTGATGTCAATCTCAGAGTGGGAGCATAGGGGTGAAATCTAGCCTGTCAATGTGGAGAGAGACAATAATACCTCTGTGTGGGCATGACTTTCCCCTGAGAATTCTGGGAGATCTGACTGTACTTCCTTCTTGGAGATGAGCGACTTATGACTCAGTCCCTTCGTGATGCTCTGACAAGACTCATAGCAGCATGCTGATAGATCCTGAGTCTTAGAAACTGGAGAAGTCACCAGGAGACCCCTGCTAGCGTTGAGATGCTTCAACCACCCCTGGATACACAAGACTCTGCACCCCTTGGCCTGTGATTGTTCTGGTATCATTGCATGTGCTTCATGAGTCTAAATAGGACTTATGGATTGATATGGGACATATGAGCTAATATCAGATTTATGGACCTGCACTGGTCTGGGTTGAGTTCCTTTTTAAATGTTCCATTTCTCTTGTATATAAAACTCTCCCTTATATACATTTGCCTGTTTATGAAATTGTTTCTCTAGTCTACCCAGACTAATACAAGGGGAAAAAAAGACAAGAGTAGCAGGGGAACATGGCACTAACCCACCTAAGGGAATGGTATCTTTTATATCTCCATAGGGGAAGAAGGACCAGAGTTCAATCCAGTGCTCCACGATGTGAATGCAAAATATCAGCATGAAACAGGGAACCAATAGTTGTCTGAGGGTCCATTCCCTAAAGCAACTACACGAACAGTACCCCCTTCCTGTAGAAGAATTTACTTCAGAGAACAGCACTGAAACTACAGCTCAGGGAAAGGGGCATGTCTGATCAAAGCACACAGGAGCAAATGAATTGAGAGGAAGATAGAGTGGAGCACATCCTGGCCCACAAAGCCCTGAGGATGATATACCCACTCAGAACAGCCAATGCAAAGGGAGAACCATATGACTTCCCCCCTATGACCCATAGCCCTAGACAGGACAACCTGGAGACACAGTGCAGAAATTGTGTCCCATATGACCCCATCACACTGAGGTAAAACATTAAGGGTGTGCAACAGAACAACAAGGGAAGAAGAACAAAGTTGCCCCTAGGGAATACTAAAAATAGATGTTGAGGCCAAAGAGTGGCAACGCATAAGATTCAACCAGAAAACACGTAAAGGTCAATGAACAAACCTTGAGCTATTTACAGGTTTTCTCTCTTTGTTTGTCATTGGTATGTAGTCATTTTATTTTCATTAGTGCTTTGCTTTGCTCTGACTTGTTTTTGTGCATATTGTTATCTTTTCAGGTCTATCAAGATAAGATAGGCAGGATAAACAAACTGGAGGACAAAACAAGAGGGCCAACAGTACAGCTTTGGGGGGGGGGGCACAAAGGAGAAATGGAGGTAGGAGAAAGGACGTGGTGTTAAAAAACCAGGGACAAGAGAATAATGAATGATCCAAAATAAGTGATGAGGAGGGTGTAGAAGGCCTGGTAGTGTTTGATTCAGGGAAATGTAGCCGAGAGAAATTACTGAAACACAAATGAAGGCTTAACATGATAGTTGAACAAGAGGCAAGTAAAAAGGCATAGAGAAAAGAACTAGGATGCAAAGGGCAATTATAGAGCTCTAAATACAGGCTTGTATATATTTATATATAACTATGAGGAATAGATCTAGTGCACATATTTATAGGATTAGTATTAAAGTAGCAGATGAACATTGGGCCTCTACTGAAGTACTCCCTCAATGCATGAACAGTTTGTTCTATTAAACTGGCATTTCATGATGCTTAACTCACTGACAGGATCACGAAATACCAAACTTTTGCATAAGGAAATTTAGCAAAGAAAGCTTATTGTGTCAGGCTATCAAAAGAGATAGCATCTGGGGTCTAAAAGGCTTATATAAAACAAGTGGTCATCTAGATAAGAAGCAACAAATCCCACATGGAAGAAGCACTCCATCCTATGTGGTCATGAGTGGTCGATGGGATCAGGGATCAGGCATCCATGAACAAATATCACTGTGAATGAAGGGGAGTGCAGAATCTCAGGGAGGAGACAATCCAATCAGGGTGCAGCATAGCAAAGATGAAACATGCAACTTTCCTGTATTTTTTTTATTGCTTTCCCTCTCCCCCTAACTATCATGATCCCAATTCTACTTCACAAATCCCATTGGACCAGAGTATGTGCACTAGTACAAATAAGAACTGGAAACAGGGAATCCAGGACAGAAAAGTCCCTTTGGATCAATAGTGAGAGTAGCAATACTGGGAATGTAAAGGGAAGGTGGAGTAGACAGGGAAAACTGATCACAAAGATCTATATAATCCCCTCCCTGGAGGATGGGCAATAGAAAAGTGGGTAAAGGGATACATTGAACAGTATAAGGGGTGAAAAAATAGTTATAATTTATAAATCATCAAGGGTTCATGGGAGTGGAGGGCAGGGAGAGAGGGGGAAAATGAGGAGCTGATACCAAGGAATCAAGTAGAAAGAACATGTTTTGAGAAACATGAAGGCAACGAATGTAAAAATATGTTTGACACAATGGATGAACATATGAGTTGTGCAAGAGTTGTACTAGCCCCTAATAAAATGATTAAAACAAAAAAGTCTCTATGGTCCTGGAGCCTCATTTCTGAGTCTCCTCTTTCAGTAAT
>PVJH01040130.1:0-15912 GCA_004026705.1 Nesogale talazaci
TTGGAGGTGGGAAACATTTATCTCTGTGTCTCCCTGAGAGACAGCCTTGAGGAGCCACCACATGGACCTACCACCCTGAGGCAGCTCAGGAAGCTGGAGAAGCCACTTCCTGTAGGGTTCTTGGAGAGGACCCACCTATCTGTCTGATGGAGGCTCCATCTGTCAGCATCTGCCTCTCTTGTTGGGCTGTTCCATTTGCCTAGAGGAATTTGACTTCCCTTGTTCTAGGAAGTCTTCTAGAAAGGAGGGAGGGCTTGGCGTCCCTAAGGGGAGAGTCTGTTAACCCTTCCCCTCTCTCCTGGCCTCCCCCCCCCCCCCCCCCCCCCCCCCCCCCCCCCCCCCCCCAGCATCACTGCCCTGGTGAGAGTAGGAAGCCCACCCTTGCTTCTGGAGAGCTGCTGCTGAATTTGAACCGCCAACCCTGTGGGCCGCAGTCCTGCACGCAACCATTGCTCCAACGGGGCTCAGCGAGTCTGTTAACTCTCACAGAGTTTGTTTGCTGTGCCTCTCGTGTTCCCTGTGGATTTGCTTCAGTTGGCCTGGGTAGAGTATTGATAGTTGTCTGCTTGGGTTGCGGATGTAAGGGAATTTAGGAGATCCGTTTCCATTTCCGCCAGCTCTCCCTTGTTGGTTGCATTTGTATCAACATTACAGACCAATATCAAGTTCCTTCATGTCCTAATCCCCTCTGGGGTTTCCTAGTGAGAATTATATTTCTTCTTGGCTCTGGCCTCCACGTCTCTATTGCCAATTTTTTTTACACTCACCATTTAGCTTTAGTTTCCATAGCCCTCTTAAATCGTCTTCTTCTGAACTCCAGTGCAATTTTCTGCTTTCCTTTCTTAAACACTCTGTTCATTTCTCTTGACTGTTGCTTTCACGCTGTTTACTGTGCTCTTGTAAGCACATACCTTATTTTTTTTTTTGAACCTAATTTAGGCACTCTTAAGGTGGTGCAGGTGATTACTGTGGTCCGCTGTTCGCTGAAAGGATGGAGATGTTAGGTCACCCAGAGGCACTGTGGAAAACAAACTCGGTGTTCTCCTTTCAAAAATAGCAGTTATTGAACAGCCTATGGAGAACAGTTTATCCTGACATATATGGGGCCACTGTGAGTTGGAAATGATTCAATGGAGACTTATTTTCAATTTAATGGGATTTTTTAGTGGAGGTAAGCATTGTTTAAGCCATCCTGCTCTAAAGATGGTTTAAGCAACACCTTAATGTAGAGGTATACATTAAAAAAAAAAAAAGACAAAAATACCTCCCAAAACAAGCACACAAAAGAAAGAAAAAACTAAAATGAAACCTGCTGCCATCGAGTCGATTCTATCTCAAGGCTATAGGGTTTCTGAGGGGGTAAATCTTCACTCATCTTTCTCCCTTGACATGGCTGGTAGGTTTCAACTGCCAACCTGGTGGTTGTCAGTCTTTTTACCTGACAGTTCCACCAGCCGTTCTTAGGAGTAGAAATGGCATTTATAAGTGAATTCCCCCTTTGATTTCTCCATAGTTCACTTTTGCTTTTAGTATTATTTTACTTTAAATTTCTCAAAGACTATTTTTAGAAGCTTAATCTTATCATGTTTTAGATTTTTGACTTTCATAATACCATTTCCTCTATTTTTTAATTTTCTAGAATTTCTTTAGAATGATTATTGCTGTAACCCTTTCCTAATTTATAGAACTGGTGCTTCATTTATTCTTTTTCATTTATTCACTTATTTTGTTTTCATTCGGAAACAACCCTGCTGCCCTTTCAGAGAGCCCTGGTGGCATATGGTTTAAGTGTTCAGCTTCTAACAGAAAGGCCAACAATTATGAACTGCCTTACAGGATAAAGATGAGGCTGTGTGCTTCTGTAAAGACTACTGCCTTGGAAAGTCTGTGGGGCCTCTGCCCTTTAGTGTCTCGGTGACTCAATTAACTTGATAACAGTGGGCTTGGGTCTCTCAGTAAAGATCTTGGGAAAGTAGAGTGATAGCTGGAAGCTTCCAATACTTTAAACTAATGTTGAGAGGTATTTACATAATTTTGTTTATCTTTAATTGTGCTATCGTTGTTAAATCATGTTTTCTTTCAGCTGATGCAGCCCAGCAGTTCCAGTATGCTGTGCGAGTTATTGGCAGCAACTTCGCCCCCACTGTTGAAAGAGATGAGTTTCTAGTTGCGGAAAAGATCAAGAAAGAACGTATGTACATTTTCAACATCTTGTCCTTTTCCTTTCATGCCTGTGAAGCTATAAACCTTAGAAAACTGCAATACTTGAAAATTAAAATAAATTTTTCTTGTTACTAAGAATATACGCAGTAAAACAGAGCAAATTCACAACATACTACTAGCTCACTCTCATTTTGAACCATTTTTGATTTTTTTTTTTTTTTTTTTGGCATCACTGCTCTCCGGTGGTGGGAGTGGGAGGCCCAGCCCCACTGCTGGAATTGAACCTCCGTCCCAGTGGGCCGCAGTCCCGCGCACAACTACTATGCCACTGGGGCTCAGCCCCATTTTTGATTTTTATAGAGAACTACAAACTGCTTTGTATAATACCAAATATATGTGAAGGCTTTTGAGCCAGTGCTATGGACCATTCCTTCTCACAGATTGGCATTTCAAGGTCTATGGTAAGTGTTTTTACATATATGAAACAACCACAACAATTTGTCTAACCAGATTTAAGACTGATACATATATTATGCGAATATTTCAGAGAAGTCTTAGAATTTTTTTAAAGAAAGAATTAATCATGTGCAGTGTTTCCTGTCTATAACCTGCTGTTTTCTTTTAAATACAGCATGTTTTGTATTTACTCAGTATATCTTTTCTGCTACCTTCACTAACTTCTCCTTTTTACCTCCAAGTACCACCTCGCTAAGCATTTGATTCTGTTTTGCACATTTGTAGTTGATGTTGGTTTCAACTGGTAGTGTCCCTTTGTACAAACAACAAACAAAAACCCAAACCTGCCTGCTCCTGTGCTTTTCTCATGATTGTTGTTATGTGTGAACACATTGTTGTAGCCTATCAACCCATCTCATTCAAGGTCTGCTTCTTTCTCCCTGATCCTCTATTTTACCACGCTGATGCTCTTCTCCAGGCACTAGGGTCTTGCTAACATGACCATAGTATGTGAGATGAAGTCTGCCTGCTTCTGGCTTCTAGAGAACATTCTGATTGTTCTTCTTTAAAGACAGATTTATTTGAACTTATAGCAGTCCAGTGTGCTTTGAATATTCTTTGTCATCACCTTAATTGCAGTACCTTTGTGGTCATGGTTTGGGTCAGGTCCACCTTGGTCTTCAAACTGATAGAACATTATTGGATATGCTCACCTATAATGGTCACTATTGCTCTATCATATTTTATTAATTATTGGAAGTAATTTTCTTTTGCATTTTAACTTTTTGAAATATGATTATTATATTAGATATAACAACATTATCTATATTATTGTCTTTATATTGTTTTATTAGATCAGCCGAGTTCTGGAGTAAGGTTAATAAAATTAATTTTTAAAAATATTGTTGACTTCAAATTAAAATAAGGTTTATATTGAAACAAATAGTTAAAATAGTCATATATGCCAGCAAATTTAGCATTTATTAGTTTTTTTCATTTTTCACATTAGCACGTAGAACACTTTGTAATTCAAGATTTGCTTTGCATAGCAATTTAGCAAAATGAAACTATTTTGGAATACTTTTCATTTTTATTATTTGCTATTATTATATTCCATAATTTTATTATATGCATTCATTAGTGTCTTTTTTTGTTTAATGTTCACCTTTTTAAACATGTTACAATGGAGTTTAGTGGAAACTGACCGGAGTTTATTAGAAACTGACCAAAGTTTCTGTCATTAATAGACTCCTCAGCTTCTTTCTTTATTCCCATGTTTTTATCTGGGCTAGCAGTGGTGGAAGTGGGTGGGGGGTTTGGCAAAACCTCGAGCTGGTGCAGATCTGAGGGTTGGAGCAGGTCTACTGGCCCCACCTAGTAGAGTAGGCTCTCACTGTGAATGTTGCTGGGCATTGCTAGCCCCATTAAAAAAGCTCAACATTTTCTTCAGTTGCTTTAAGGAGGGTATTTCTATTTTCACTGTTGTGCAGGATAAGGGACAAGTCCATGCAGGTGAGGCCAGAAGACTTTTGCACAACATGTAGTAGGCCGCTGGCTACTGGGTATTTGCCATATGAAATGACCTTCCCTACCATGGCTTCCCTTCTTCAGAACCAAACACCCTAGCATTAGTTGAGGAAATTCACTTGTTTATTTTTACTATTTTGTTTATTTGAAACAGGTTTATATGTGTTTTCAAAGATGGTGAATTATATTAAATTTTAATTGTATACATTTTTAAAAGTGGATCTTATAATGATACATAAAAATATCGTATTGTGAATTTGGTGAAGGTATACAGAGCAAATCATGAGTTTACATTCAACAATTCTTAAATGTTCTGTTTCAGTTGACTCATTGTTAACTTCATCCATCCCATCTCCTCCCAGTGTTTTGTTTCCATTCTTCCTCCTTTTTCTAACCTTTCAGAACTCCCTCTTTGGATAACTGCTGTCCCCTTGATCTCAATAGTCTGTAGTTTGGTTGAAAATTGAACCACAGATGAGTTCATTTTGAGATCTATAGGATGGCCATGGCATCAGAGGTTCTGTGTGGTTGGCATGCCCGACCTCCATCATGATTCTGTGTTTCAGGGTTCATTCCACATCTTTTCCTGACTATCCAGGATCTTCTCATGCCATCTCTCTCTCTCTTTTTTTTTTTTTGTGGACATCACTGCCCCCTGGTGGGAGTAGGAGGCCCAGCCTTGCTCCTGGAGAGCTGCTGCTGGATAATGAAGCGCCAAACCTGTGGGCCGCGGTCCCGCCCACAACCACTACATCACTGGGGCTCAGCCCATCGTGCCTTCTCTTTCAGATGCCATCTAGTTTTTCTGATCTTGAGGACTTAGAGAATGTTGTTGGCTTGGTCTGTTAGTCTCTTGGACTAATTATTCCCATATGTATTTAATTGTCATTATTCTTCTTTCCTCCAGAGAGGAAGAGATCAGTAGTTGCATCTTCATGCCCATACAAGCTTTAAGACCCCAGTTGATTGAAAAAAATTTTGAATTATATTATGGATTATATTATGCCAATTGGCATTGGTGTCCCATACGATTGTGGTTTTAAGCTTTCAGACCCGTCAATTTATTTTCCCAGGGTTCCTGGTTATACCTGGGAAGTTTTCATAACTTTACCCCTGTGTGCTTCAACACATCTCCAGATAGCCGAACTAATGGCCTTGGTGGTGGTTTTGACTCATAGGACCCCTGGTAGCATAGTGGGGTATGCATAGGGTTGTTAACTGCAAGGCAAGCAATTTGAAACCACCAGGCTTTGAACTGCAGGGGAATGATGAGGCTTTCTGCTCCTGTAGAAATTTGCAATCTCAGAAACTCATAGGATTTATATTGCCCACTCTTCCACAGTCACTGAGCCTACTTGGCTGTCCATGCATCTACTTGCAGATCACCATTAATACAGAATTGTGGATATACTAGCATTTGCCTCTGTTGCGTATAACTCCTTCATTCTCCCATTATTGTGCCATTATTGTAAATGGCTTTGGTTTATTGATTTCTTTTTCAGAGTTATTATAGAGCAGTCAGACTGATTTTTGCATGTTAATACTGTACCCTCCCACTTTGCTCAATTCTTGTTTAAGTTCTAGTAGCTTTCTTTTAGAATGTCTGGAATTTTGTAAGTATAAGATCATATAGGTAAGTAGGGATGCTTTTACTTCCATTTTACCAATTTGGATGCCTTTTCCTGTCTTCTATTATTGTTCTGGCTAGACTTGCAGTATAAGTTTGGATGATAATGGTGTTGATGGGCATCTTTTTCTAATTCCTATTGTGAAGGGGATGCCTTCAGTCTCTCTTGAGAATAATGTTGGCTTTCGATTTTGTGTAGAAGCAACTGGTGGGTTTGAACAGTTGACCTTTTGGTTGCAGCTGAGTGGGTAACCACTGCACCAATAAAGCTCTTTTTATTTGTTCCAACTACCTTCAAATAAATGTGGCTAGAATAGTCTCAGAGACTTCTTTCTATCTTTATTAATTGAGTTAGCTCGTGAAAAGAGAATAAGCTACTTTGGGTTTTATTCTTCAACAGCAGTTAATTCATACATTTTATATTGAAACAATACAAAACATTGTTGAATATGTCAATAAAATGTTTAGAATAAAAGGTCTAAGTCAAATAAACTATCATAATTGATGGTGCCCAGCTATCAAAAGATATAGAGTCTGGGGTCTTACAGGCTTGAAGGGTAAACAAGCAGCCTTCTAGCTCAGATGCAACAAAGCCCACTTGGAAGAAGCATGCCAGCCTGTGTGATCATGAGGTGTTGACGAGATCAGGTATCAAAGAACAAAAAAATCAAATCATTGTGAATGCGGGAGAGTGCAGAGTGGAGAACCAAGACCCATCTGTAGGCAACCGGACATCCTTACAGAAGGGTCCGGGGGAAGAGATAAGTCAGTCAGGGTGCAGTGTAGAAATGGTGAAACATGCAACTTTCCTCTAGTTCCTAAATGTTTCCTCCCTCCCCACCTCTCATCATGATCCCAATTCTACCTTATAAATCTGGCTAGACCAGAGGATGTAAAGTGCTATAGATAGGAACTGGAAGTGGAATCCAGAACAAATCATCCCTTCAGGACCAGTGCTGACAGTGGCTATGCCAGGAGGATGGAGAAAGGGTGGGGTAGAAAAGGGGAACTGATTACAGTGATCTACATATAACCTCCTCCCTGGGGGACGGACAGCACTAAAGTTTGGGAGATGATGGACAGTATAACATATGACAAAATAACAATAATTTATAAATTATCAAGGGTTCATGAGGGTAAAGGGGAAAAATGAGCTGATATCAAGGGTTTAAGTAGAAAGCAAATGTTTTGAGAATGACAATGGCAACAAATGTACAAATGTGCTTCACACAATGGATAGATGTATGGGTGTGATAAGAGTTGTATGAGACCTCCCTACGCCCCCCAGAAAAAAAAGATGTAAATACTGGTACAAAGTGTGTGTGTGTGTGTGTATTGTGATTAGAACTGTACGAGCCCCTAATAAAATGATTAAAAAAATAAGCTATCATAAAATGGCATAATATTTTGTAACTGCTCTTTGAATTGAGGATTTTAGTTTCTTTTTCTCCCCTCCAGGCAGGCATTGTTAAGTTAATTGTTGAGTTAAATTGTTGATAGTATTCTACACTCTACTTTTAGGAGTCTGGAGGCATAGTGGGTATTCGCTGGGCTGCTAATTTCAAGGATGGTAGTTCAAAATCACCAGTTGTTCCATGGGAGAAAGGTCAGGCTTTCTATGTCTGTAAAGAGTTACAGTCTTGGGAACTTCTAGAGCTGGTTTCTACTCTGTCCTGTAATGTCACTGTGACTCTGAAATGACTTGGTGGCAATGAAGTTTTTTGTTTTGGCTTTGACATTTATTATTATTTTTTTTGCTAACATTATATATAGAATGTGAAAGATTCTAACATTCTTAATATCTTGGCCTATTTTCATATAAGCCCTTTGAGACCATTCTAGTAATGTTTATAGTTGATTATGCCATTTATTTTATCGGTTTTTTGACTCTTCCATCCAGCAGTCTTTTCAGCACTTGGAGCTATTGGTGAAATAGTAGTATAAAAATGAATTTCTTTGTATATAATTCACTTGTTGAGCTTGCTTTCTGACCTTTCAGTTATTCGACAGAGAAGAGAAGCTGATGTTGCACTGTTTTCAGAACTCCACAGAAAACTTCATTCACAGGTATCAAACACTTGCTCTGAAAGTTTCACTTTGATGAAGATAATAATAGTGGTATGGGATCATTTAAATATTTTCTTGGGGAATCAAAATTAAAAAAGGGTGATGACTTTTAATTTATAGACAATGTGTATTCTTAAATATCAATATTTTTCCTTTATTTTTTTCTTTTCTTTTTTTCCGTGGGCATCACTGCCTCTGGTGGTCGTGGATGTTACCCCGTGCCGCTCCTGAGGTCGGCCGCTGGATTTGAACTGTCAAGCCCGCGGGTTGCAGTCCTGCACTCAACCACTTACGCCACTGGAGCTCAGCCCCAAATTTCAATATTAAAACTAAGAATACTTAGTTGCATTTAATGCTAAATTGTTTTTAATGAAGAAGCTAATTAAAAAAAATAAATCAATTACATATATGTTAAATTTCCATTACAGAGGCTTAATTTATGTTATGGGAGGAATCTCATTGGGTGACATTGATTTGTCTACGTATAGTAGCAGAAACTTATTTTGTTCATTGAGTCCTGGTTTGTACTGCTATATTGAATAACTTAAAAACTATATATAGCCTTGTTTTGATTAAAAATCAGATTTTCGGGCCTGAGCCCTGGTGGCATAATGGTTGTGCGCGGGATTGCGGCCCACTGGGTTGGAGGTTCAAATCCAGCAGTGGTTCTCCAGGAGCAAAGCTTGGCCTCCTACTCCCACCACCAGAAGGCATGATTGCCCCCCCCCCCCAAAAAAAAAAATCAAATTTTCACAATGAAAGTTTTCTTTCTAGCCTGTTTTATTTATAAAATAATTTGCCAGTCTGTATACTGACTTAATCCCTTGAATGAGAGAATCAAATGATGTGATTTTTGACTGGAAAGGTGGTGTTCTGGTGATGCAGCAGGTTTAAGTGTTAGACTGATCACTGCAAGGTCAGTGTTTCAAACCCACCAGCCACTTCCTAGGAGGAGGAAGAGGCAGTCTGCATCCATAAAGATTTACAGTCTTGGAAATGCCAAGGAGCAATTCTACTCTGTTTCATATAGGGTTGATAAAATTTTAAATTTATGATTGATAGGGAGTTTGCTTTGGTTCTACCTCCAATGATGGATAAATGAAATCTGTTGCTGAGAAATATAGAGACTTAATGTTTTATTCAAGAAGTATGTTCCTGATCAGTTGAGTTGGTTCCTGCTCATTGGTGACTTAACGTGTGTAGAGTACAGATCCAAAGGGCATTTGAGGATGTGATGTTTCAAAGCAGCTGCCAGGCTGTCTTCCAAGGTCCTCTGGGTGAGTTTGAACCTCTGACCTTGAGCTGAGTGCTACTGGGCATTTGGTTAGCCGGAGACTTTAGGTTAGAATTAGTATAGCAGAAAAAAGAAAAGGATAGAACTGGGCCTAATGCTGCTAATAATTAAATTCATGTTTCTTAAAAAAAAAAAATTCTTCATGGCTTCCCTGGCCTCTCAGGCCTCGGGACCACCCAGGAACTCAAGCTGCTTCTGTCTCTTTCTCTGCTGCTGTCCCTTCCCTTCCCAAAAGTCCTTCACTACTTCCAATAAAGGCTATATATTTCTTCCTCAAAAAAAATTCTTCTTAGTTTATACAAACGAGTACCTCCCCCAAACTGGATATAAGTCCCACTGGGCAGAGCTTGCATAGTATACACTTCCCAAGTCACTGCTAGGCAAGCATCTAGCTCTGAATTAGTGCACCCAGTGGTGTTGCTCAGGAAGTTTCTCTCTGGTCACAATGAATCTTTTTCATAAAAACAGTGTCGCTCCAGTCTCTTTTTTTGTGGTTGCTGATTTAAGAGAAGAGCATGTGGCTGTAAAATTTTGTTTCCTGTTCAGGAAAGATGCCGCAGAAGCAGTTTGATGTTGAACACAGGTACGAGGACAGTGCTATGGGGAAAACTCAAGTGTACAAGTGGTTTTCTCATTTTCAAAAAAGGTGAATGTCGGATTAATGACAAACTTCATTCTGGATGTCTGTCAACTTCTCAAACACAGGAAAACGTTGACTTGTAGTGCGTTTGTAATTTGTTACACCAGGTCAGACTGTTAATTGAGGTTCTGAAAAGATAGTGTTACAGTGTATGACCATAGAGGCCTTATTTGTGGTAGATGGGGGACTGGTTTTGCCACCATGACAATTGCACCTGCTCACGCAGCCATCTCAGTGTGTTAATTTGTGCCTTTCTTGCCCCACGCTCCTGACTCATGTGACCTCGCTCAATGCCACTTCTTTGTGTTTCCTTGAATGAAGGAGGGACATGAAAGGATGGCGAGTTGATGACATTAAAGAGTGCAGCAGGAGGTGCTAAGAATGGAGTTGCAGATTTGACAGACGTATCAAGTGTAATAGAGAGTTCTTTGAAGGTGTTAAGGTTGTTTGTAAAAAAAGAAAAAAGCATAGCCTTTGAAGAAAAAAAATTCATTTTTGGTGGGGGTGGGTGGATACAGCCTCGTATATTATCTTCTTAAACACAAGCTACAAAAAGTTTGTGGAAAAATTTCACTATCTTCTAATTCCATTTCCCCCTGTTTGAATTCCTCTCATGTTCAAAGCCCTGGTGGCACAGCATTTAGTTGCTAATCGAAAGGCTGATGGTTCAAACCTACCAGTCTATTCTGTGGAGAAAGAGTTGGCAGTCTGCTTCTTGAAAGGCACATGACCTTGGAAACTTGATGGAGCAGTTCTGCTGGTTGTACAGGGTCACCATGAGTCAGAATTTACCTGATAGCAAGGGGTTCGGCTTTGGGGTTGTGCTGTTGGGTAAGCTGGGCTGTGAACTAGAAGGTGGATGATGTACTACCTACCACCCCTGAAAGGCAGGTGGCCCAGGGAAGCATATATAAGGTTGCTGTGAGTCAGCAGCAGCGGTTCTTTTAGTTAAACAAAAATTTATTTATGATCATTTTGATTCCTTATGAAGTCTTCAGTTTGTTATCTTTCAGCTGAGCTGGAAATTGAAATATGACTGATAATTAAGGAAATGAAGCCGAGGAGAAGCATAGATCATAGGTTGTCAGAGTTATTTGGCCTCTGACCTTTTCAGAAAAACATTACATAGTGCCTCTTCTGGCAATTTAAAACATTTGTACTGTAGCCCAGGACAAAATGTAGGTATCTGCTTAGGCAGGCCCCCTGGATCATTCCAGTGTTCCTCAGGAGTCGTATTGTTCCCTTTGGGGAACCATAGCTGAGGGCATCTGAAGGAGTGAAGCAAGGGAACTGTGAAAGTGAGAGTCACCTAAAAGGGACCCTGAGCAGTTCCAAACGACCAACAGTTCAAGACTGAAAGATGATGTTTTCTGCTCCCATAAAGATTTATAGTCGTGGAAACAACATAGTGCAATTCCACTCTGCACTATGTGCTCGCTACGAGTCGGATTTGGCTCGATGGCAGTAAGTTTTAATTTTTAAGTACTTCTAAATACTTATTCACAGCCACTCATACACAACCTGCTTTTCATATATATACTTTCTTTTATGATGACAATAGCTATTCATCTATTACCAAAATGTTAACCAAGGTGTCATCTTGACTCTTTCACCTCCCTTCTCAACACTGAAATGCCCTTAATTCTTACTGATTGCTCCTCAGAAGTCTCGCATCTATCCCTGGAGTGTCAGCTGAACTTTGCTTTGGCTTCTAGTGTATAGCTTTGAGATTGAAGTAAGTTACTTAGGCTTGATCACTCATGTTTCTTTTACTTATGTAATGAAGAGAATAAATCTGGTGTCATAACACCATTGTCAACTTAAGGGTCAAATTTCTTGATTTACCAGGTTCCTTTTGATAAGACCTTTCATTTAATTTTCAAATTTTATTCTTAGTCCTTAGCTTTAGTGAAATTTATGTCTTTCTTGGGAAAGCTCTGCCTGTTCACCTGCTTTATTCATCATCTTTTCTAAGTGGTACAACTGATGAATTCTTTTAATGATCCTCTGATTCTGGATTGAGTGATACTGCTTTGTTTTAAAAATCTGTTTTACTCTATCACATAATTTATTACCCTGTATTTCATATGTTCATTTGTGTACTTTCAACTAAACTGAGGTATGCTTCAGGACTTTTGTTAATCTTGTCGCTCCAAACAAGGAGTTTGTTGAATTTCTAAAAATAATCATGTGAACCAATCGTTACTGTCAAACAATAGTGTAAGTACCGAGTGGAGGAGCCCCGGTGTAGTGGTTGTGAGTTTGGCTGATATCCACATGGTTGGAAGTTCAAAACTACCAGTGGCTCTTCAGGACAGAGTGGGCTTTCTGCTCCCATAAAGAGTTATAGTCTTGGAAACCCTTTAAGGATTCACTGAGTCAGCATTGACTGGAGGGCAAGGAGTTGAGAAAAAACTTAAAAACTATTTTATGTAATTAGGCCTTTGTGTAATGTAGATAGCCATTTCATAATTTGGTTTGCAAATAGAGGTATTGTAAATGCTAACTTTCTCATCCAAAAAGCAGGTCTAGAAGAGTAGAGTAGAATGGTTTATAAAATCAGGGTAAAGCATATTGAGGATTGGCTACTATTGTTTGTGAGATCATGTTGGAGTGATTCATCGTTGGAAATTAAAGAACTTTATATAATAAACTTTATATAGGAGCCTTAGGATTATTTATCCTAAAGCAGAGTGCTTCAAAACCAAATTGTGAGATAAGAATTCATGAGGCAGAGATTTGTATTTTGCACGTTTGATTCTCTTAAAAAATAATGTATTTTAGGTTGTAAAGGAGACATCAGTGAAGTAGGGGAAAAAAATTACTTTTTATGTCACTTTTCTTCAAACCAGTATGCTTGGAAAGTTGGTTATTACACATTGTGTTATCAGGAGAAAATACAAGAATATCAAATTCTAGAATATGATAATTTAGAAATGATTCTCTTAAGGGACACTGTGGTAGTTTACAGGGCTAACGGGTCTCATGTGTTTGAAACTGTTACCTATTATTATTGCCTTCTGATGTACAGTACTTGCGTGCTGCCTGTAGAATGAACACATTTAGGTTTGATGTTACCATGTGACTTAAAATGCTGTTCTATTTTAGGAGAAGTATAATTTGGAGGGAAGGTTTATTAAAGTAGAGATAGTACAGAACTCTAAATATTGTCTTCTTCTTTAGGGAGTTTTGAAAAATAAATGGTCAATACTCTACCTCTTACTAAGCCTTAGTGAAGACCCACGTAAGCAGCCAAACAAGGTAAGTGTCTTTATTTTGTCAGCATCATCTTAAAAAAAAAAAAGACTTATTTTCTTTTTGGGGGGAATTCTAGCACATTTTGGTAAAAGTCAGATTTTGTCGTTAGAAAATATGAGAAAAGCAAAATATTTACCTAGTTTTCAAGACAGTCTTGACAGGTCAGAAGGTGGGGTTTTTTTTTGTTTTTGTTTTTCAGTATTTTAAGTAGTGGGTGGCATTTCCTAAAGGCGCTTTTCAGAATTGTATTAATACTCTAAATATGAAAATATGCCATAAAATAGAGCATTCTTTGTCAACTTTCAAGATTTTTACTTTGTAAAAGTTATCAGTACTAGTACAGATAGATCATTCTTTAAGAATTAGAAGATTCTTTAGATTGTTCTTATGCGTTCAGTTAACATTGTGAACATCAGTTTCTGTTAATGTCAGTGAAACCGTCCAATTGCCACAGAAGAATCATCTATGTCACATGCAGTATTTGGAAGATACATTTTGGCTGTTCTATGCTTCACAGAATCTAGTATAAGATACTCTTATTACTAAAATTTCAGGCTTAAAAATTGAAGCATGTGAGTAGAAAAGTCATTCATTTCTAAAGCTTAATCTGATTAATGAGCATCTGCTTACTTTATAATAATGCCAGAGTTTTTTGCAATTATTTGAATTTTCTATTGTTAGAGTCTAAATCAGTGAACTATTTAATCATTTGGACAGTGTTAACAGCTGTTGATAGTTAGAAAATTTCCTAAGTCTTTATCAGCTCTTACCCCTCATGGGCCATCAGCTACTCTGGAAGGTGGACGGGGCTTTCTCCTTTTCTAAAGAGTTACAGGGTTAGGAAGCTCAGGGGGCAGTTCTGAGAACCTGATCATGCACGGTGACTCTGAGTCAGCCTCCTCTCCATGGCAGTGGGTTTGAATTTGTTCTGATCAGTTTTGGTATGTTTCAGACGTAATGATTAATTATATAGTGAATATAATTGCTAGTTACAGAAACGGAAAGGTAATAGTATGATTATTTTGTTGCTTTGGGGGAAATATTATGTAATTTTATACGTCCATATTCCTAATGCACTTTTAATTTATTTTAAGATTTCTAGCTATGCCGCATTATTTGCTCAAGCATTACCAAGAGATGCGCATTCAACACCATACTACTATGCTAGGCCTCAGACTCTGCCCTTAAATTACCAGGATCGAAGCACCCAGTCAGCACAGAGTTCTGGCAGCATGGGAAGCAGTGGCATCAGCAGCATAAGCATGTATGCCCTAAATGGCCCAACACCTACCCCACAGTCGCTCCTTCCTGGGTAAGTGCAAGCTTTTAAGTGCACAGATTACACTTAAGTGCATGGAAACAAGAAGATCTCAGGAGTTTTAATCTGTCATTTTACGTTGTTAACAATATCTCGAGGCCCTCTGATGTGCCAGGTGGTGCTCTAGGTGTATTGCCATTGCTTTTTATCCTGACAGTTGAGGATAGAAAAGAGGTGTTGAGAATGATGGGTGTTAATTTTGAAGGTAAGAATAGGAATGTATTTCAGACTGGTTATAGGAGGGTAATGCGTTTTAGGTAATTGTAAAGACAAATGAATATTTACAGTTTAAGAATTATGTCTAGCAGTCAGATGATTTTTCCATTACTTTGGTGCCCAATATTTTAGCTGAATGAATCCAACTTAGCACTATAAAAAGGGAGTAAAATAGTGCGTTTGAATGTTAGGTTAAAGGTTTCAAGGAGGCTGGGAAATTTTGAAGAACTTAAAATCGATTGTTTTAAATGATCATCTAGCCCAGAAGCAACAAAGCCCACATGGAAGAAGCACACTAGCCTGTGTGATCACCAGGGGTTGAAGGGAGCAGATAACAAGTATCTAAGAACAAGAATCACGTCACTACGAATGAGGGGTAGAGCAGGGTGGGGGCCCAAGGCCAACTTGTGGACTATTGGACACCCTCTTACAGGTGAGTCTTGGGGAGGAGACAGGCCAGTCAAGGTGCAATGAGGTGGCGATGAAGCATAAAACTTTCCTCTAGTTACTGAAGGCTTCCTCCCCGCAACTATCATGGTCTCAATTCTACCTTACAAGTCCAGCTGGAACCAGGGCAGCGATGCCACACCAAAAAAAAAACCAAAATAAAACAAATCCAGCTGGACTGGAGAAGGTACACAGGTAGAGACGGGAACTGGAAATACAGGGAACCCAGGACAGATGAACCCCCTGGGGCCAGTAGTAAGAGTGGAGCTACTGGATAGGTGGAGGGAAGGTGGGGTAGAGAGGGGGAACCAGCTACAAGGTTCTACACATAACCTCCTATCGGGATGACAGTCATTGGAGGAGTGGGTGAGGGGAGACATGGGGCAGTGTAAGATAGGACAGAACAATAATAATTTATAAAGTATTGGGGGGGAGAGCAAGAAAGAAGGGGAAAGGATGAATGTATTTATGTATTGTGAAAAGCAATATATGAGCCTGCAATAAAGTGATTAAAAATTCTTTATGTATTTTTAGGTTGTATCACCTGTTTGAGGTTTATAAATTCACGTATTTCAACATAGTAATATAAAGAAAAATTCTAGAAACTCTTGTCTTTGTACTGAGTCTCATGTTAATTCAAATATATAAAATGTTCTTTCATTCTATTAGACAGTCCCATCAAGCTCCAGGAGTAGGAGATTGCCATCGACAGCAGTTGGGGTCACGTCTTGCATGGACTTTAACTTCCAACCAGCCTTCTTTACAAACCTCTACCTCAAAAGGAGTTCCTAACCCAGTCTCTCGAAACCTGACGAGGTCAAGGAGAGAAGGGGATGCCAGTGGTGAGTAAGGGTATATTTTAAAATAACTTTTACTTGGAACATCTAGAGTTCTTACTT
>PVJH01040131.1:0-15917 GCA_004026705.1 Nesogale talazaci
GGGGTGGGGGGAGACAGGAAATAGCTCACCAGCCCCCAGGAGGAGGGGCTGAGGAGTGTGGCCTCACCTGAGTGGTGGAGATAGAAGCAGAAGAGGAGGGGAGGCTGCTGGTGAATGGGGAGCGACGGAGGCAGGGCAGGGTATTGGGGCCCCTGGGCCCCAGCAGGCTGGAGGAGAGGGGGGTGCTGCAGAGAGCCCGCAGCATCCCGCCCCCGTGGGAGATGGGGTCCTTGTTACTGGTGTAGATGCCTGTGGGCACGAGACAGCGCCTGTGAACAGTCACACCTGGGCGGGACACACCTTGCTCCAAATGGCTGCCTGCACAGCTGTCACTTCTTGCCCGGGCGACCTTTGATGCCATGCCAGCCCACTAGGCTGCCAACCGGACCTGAGGACGTCCTTGCTTTTTGAATTCGGCTCCCCAAACTAAGCTAAGTCCTGCTGGCCGGACAGAAGACAGGTGTAGGACCGTGACCTTGTCACCCAGTTCCAAATGTGGTGGTGACCCCCAACCGTAACAGTATTTTCGTTGCTACTTCATCGCTGTCTTTTGGCTACTGTCCTGAATCGGACCAGCCCTGTGAAAGGGTGGTTCGACCCCCAAAGGGGTCACGGCCCACAGGTTGAGAACCACTGGTGCAGGGTGTGCCTGGCATATGACTGACTGCCACCTCTGTCCTCTCCACCACCACTCCCCACCCTGTGTCTTTGAAACACTTTCTAGCCACCTTTTTTTCTCTCTCCTTGCTCCTTGGTTAGGCTTCTGCCCTCTCACAAGACTGGCTGGGCCAGGACCTCCCCTCTCCCCGCTTCCGCTTCCTCAGGGGTCACTAACCTGCCCCCAACAGGGGGGACTCCAGGCTTAAGCTGGGTAGACTCCCAGAAGGCCCGAAGGTGCGGGCGGCCAGCCCACCCAGGCCGGAGCTGACCAGAGAGCCTCCGGAGAAGGGCGAGGCGGCTGTGGCGGTGAAGCCGGCCAGCTGGGCAGTGGGCAGGGCGGGGGCGGCTGGGCCCCCAGCACCCTCCTTGTTCCGGCTGCCCTTGGGACGGCCCGGCCCGTGGCGGCTCCTCTTGCTGACCTTGTGCTTCTTCTCCTTCAGGCCCGGTGTTTCGGGGGCCTCCTCGGCAGAGGCGGGGGCGGCACTCAGCGTGGGCATCCGCTTGTGGGCGCCTGCCGAGGGCCCCGGCCCGGAGCCATGCGAAGACTTGTGGTCCCCAGGGGAGGGGGCCCGAGCCCGACTTGAGCTGGAAGTAGTGGTGGAGAAGCGCATGATGGGCCCAAAGCCAGAGAAGACCACTTTCTGCTCAAAGAGGTCCGCCTTGGGGAGCTCGGGGGCCGCGGGAGAGGGCGGGGCCGACGGGGCGGGGGCCGCAGGCTTGGAGTACTTGTCCTCCTCCGGCTGCTCCAGCTTGGGGAACGCAGAGAAGTCGGGCGAGCTCTGCAGGGACGAGGCTATGCAGACGGGAGGAGAACTGCAGCTAGACCCAGGTCCCTTGCTCAGGGGTCCACTTCCCCCGACCTGTGCAGGGGCGGGGCAGCCTGCTTTCCTGTCACAGCCTGGTCACTGACCGTCCCTGTCCCCAGCCAAGTCTAGGTCACCCCACGGACCTCCCCCAGTGACTGTGAGAGAGAGAGCATTCGGGCTGGGCCTTTACCAGAGGGTAGCTGGGAGCCCTGGGTATGGGGGTGTCGGGGAGGCTTTGGAGAGGACTCCATGGCGGGAGTGGCCCCCCCTTATTTTGATCGTGAACCAGCGTAGGTAAAGGAGATGCAAACCAGGATGCCAAAAGGTGCTGGTGGGGAGAGCTCGAGGCAGCAGGCTGCCCCCCCTCCCAGCCTCCTCCAGGATGCCCACACTCACCTGCAGGCTGGAAGGGCCCCCCAGAGGAGGAGGAAGAGGAGGAGGAGGAGGAGGAGGCGGAGGTAAAACTGCTCACACCTTTTCCACTGCTCAGTTTCTTCCCCTTGTGACTCAGGCTATGGCTGGAAGACTTTTTCCCCTTGGAGTCTCGGCTATTCTCCGAGGTCTCCTGGCTGCTGGCCTCGTGGTGGGAGGAGGAGGCTGAGGAGGAGACCTGGGGATGGGGAGGTGAGAGAAGGACTCTTAGGCCTTCTGGGGCAGGGAGTGGAGTGGAGAGAGCAGGTCGGGAGCAGGTTCGGCTGGGAGAGCCTAGTTAGAGGTTGGACATCCAGGTGGGGAGCTGAGACTCCTGGCTCTGAGGCACAGGGGAGGCTGTGAATCCCATAAGGTGTCTGCCTCTGCGCTCAAGAGAGGACTCATTTGGGCCGGGGAGCCACAGAAAGCCGGCCCTGAGATGGTCCTGCTGTGTTGGTTTGTGCACTGATTCATTCACCCTGGGAACTTCTAGGGGGCGGAAGAGGACTGGGCCTCGGCTGGGAAGTACCACGGGCTGGAGGAGGAGTCACAGGGAGACCAGGCCACTGGCCGCCCTGCCCTGCGGGGCCCTTCAGCTCCCTGGCCCCTGCTGCTGCCATCTGACCCACTCCCCATTCATCCTCGGACCGCCTGAACCTTGCAAGAGCCACCTTCCGCCAGGAGCTGTACTTTAAGCCTCCAAGGAGGCTTCTCTAGGCCGCCTCCTCTGGGAAGCCCCCAGGATAGGTGGGGTGGCACGAGGTACCCTGGCCTCCTCTTTCCAGCGCACGCCCGGTGCGCTGCATTTACCCTGTCAGCAGTTGCCACACACTGCCCTGGCATGACCTGTGCCCCTCGGGGAGCGTGGACTCTGGAGTGGGGCAGACTGGAGCAGGAGTCCGGCTGGCCATGCTGCCCTTGAGGGGCAGGCCTCCAGTTCACGCAGCCCCGTTGTCACTTTCCCGGGGGATGGGGGGGGGGAGTGCTGTTAGGAGCAGAATGTTGGGACTGAGCGTGAAAGCAATGAAGCTAACCCACCCTCTGCCTTGGAGTCGATTTCTCCTCAGAGAGACCGGTTAGGACCGGGAAGAATGGCCCCCTGGGTTTCCAAGACTAACTCACAGCCCAACGCAGAGGTAGCAGGGCTCTTGTGGGGTCGATACAGGGGGGTGGGTGACTGTAACTTCTGCAATGAACCCGCTGCGGGGGGGCCGTGTGCCCTGAGGACAGTGTCCAAGTCCCCCAAACAGACACCGGGGGTGGGGGTGGGGGTGTCTTGGATTCTTTTGGAAGTTCAAGAGCTAACACCAGCCCCACCCCCACCCCTGTGTTGCCCATTTACTCCCAGAACCTGGCATGTGCCAGTGAGCACGGTCGCACGACTTAACTCCAGCCGAGCTCCCAGGGCCAGGCCCAGGCTCCAGAGACCTCACCACATCCCAATATACAAATAGTGGGGGGGGGGGGTGCGCCAGGCACCCTGCATGTCCCTCCCTGGGTGGAGCCCTAGTCTCTGTCTCCTTCTTTGTTCTTTTCAACAGCTGGAGTTCTGAAGGGAGCCAGATGTGGTCCTGAGAGCAAGAGGGGAGAGGGGCTGGGGGGGAGGGGCAGCTCAGATGCTGGGCAGGGGAAGGTGGGGGGGGGCAGAGTGCTCTGGGGTGTCCAAGGGGACACCCAGTCCTGAGAAGGGGTGTCTTCCAGAGCAATGGATCCCTCCCCACCTGGCTGCAGAGCTGGTGCAGGGGTGTACCCCCCCACCCCAAAGGTCAGAATGCCTGGAGAGCAAGTTTTCCCAGGTCAGCCTTGGGAGGCAGGGAGGCGAGAAAGGCCTACGGGGGCAGTTGCCACAGCAACATCACCCTAGAAATCCGATACCTGCACCTCCTGCTAAGATGCCCAGGGCTCTGCCCACTGTCTGGGGGGGGCTGGGGGGTGGGAGGGACTGGGGAAGACAGGAGGAAGCGTTTTCTCCAGCCTGTTTCCCTCCTGGGGAGGGCAGGCTCCAGGGAGGGTTGCTCTGGCTTGCATTAAAGACTCCCTGGTCCAGGGCTGGCCTTCTGTGTGCTCACCCAGATGGTGCCCATTTCTGGAGACGGGCCTGGTGTCCCAGGCCCCGGTGGGAGGGGCAGGATGGGTCCTGGGGCCTATCCCTCAGGCCACCCAGACCAGGACAGTTCCAAGCAACAGGGAGTGGGAGAGATGACAAGCTTTGGGCTCTTTCTGATAGCAGGGGAGGGGTGAGGGCCAAAGGCTTCGCTGTCTCGGGGGGAATGGGCCCAGGTACATCCTGGGGACTGCACCCCACTCTGCTGAGGGCAGCCACCCTGGGCTGAGGCCCATGTGAACATCTGGCAGCCAGCAGTCGGGGTGGCACCCTCCAGCCACCCCACCCTCACGGTTAGTGCCTGGAGGGTTGCAACAGGGGCTGGGATAGGTGGTGAGGGCCTGCGTGCCCTGACCCTGAAGCTTTAGGTCAGACAAGCAGGTCCCAGGACCAGCCCAGTCCCCTCAGATCTTGGCTTCCTCCTTCCCCGGTGGGCGCTCCCAGCCAGGACCAGACCCTGGGTGGGTGACAGTACCTTGTCAGCCGTGGGGACTACCGGCAGGGTGAGGATGCTGGGGGGTGACTCAGGCCGCTTCTTGTGCTTCTGTTTAAGGCGTTCTTTGTCCTTCCGGCTCTGAGGAGGCAAAGGGGACCCCATATTGGAGCTGCTCGGGTGAGGACTATCTGTGACGGCTGCTGGCCTCTCAGGGACGGGTCCTCCAGGCAGCCTCCTCCGTGGAGGAGCGGGGTGCTCTGGCTGGACGGGAGGGGCCCAGTCTTACGGACTGATGGGCCAAGACCTAGGCTGTGCTGCCCTGGGGGCAGGGGCGGCTTTGTTCTGTTAACCAGAGGAGCCAATATCTTTGGAGACCTAAGAGAGATTAGACAAACAAGCCAGCCTTGCAGAGGTGAGGGCAGAGAGATGCCAAGCCCCCGAAAGACCCGCAGGCAGAGAAACTAGAGGAGAGGAGCCCACTCCTTAGAGCCAGCTGGCACCCCGCATTCTTCGGGCTGCTAGCCTCCAAACTGCCTGTGAGGAGAGAAATGTATTTGTTCAGGTTCCTCCCGCACGCTCTTTCTCTGATGACAGGAGGCGGGGGCGCACTGCTCCACCAAACACCCCACACCTGCCAGGAGGGTTCAGACAGGGTCCTTGGTAGAGGCTGGAAGAGGTTAAGTCCGAGGCTGGGTTGCGTCAGTGAGACTGACGGTAGAAAAATGGATGGCACAGGAAGTTCTGGGCTTGGGAGGCAGGGAGGAGAGCTTCGGAGGCTTTCTCTGGCATCTTAGAGAATGAATACAGAGGGTGCCAGGGTCAGAGTGCAGCTGGACTTTAAGGGTGCTTCTGTTCGTTCAAGGTGATGGACACGTGTTTGCTCCACGGGTGGCGGGGAACCTGCCCGGATGATGTGCAGCGGCAGGTAGACCTGAGAAGCGTGGACTTGACTGTCCGGCCGATAAGAGGGCTGGGCTAGCCCAGGAGGGGCCGTGGGCTTCTCCCCACTGAGCGGTGCTCAGAGCCAAACTCGAGAAGAAAGAGGGAGGCGCAAAGGTGAACCCCGGACACCTCGCTCAAAGAGCTGGGAAACCGTGTGGGGCAAAGGAAGGTCTTAGAATCCTCAACCAGGTCAGGGCCCGCCTCGCTGTTCTCTGTTTAAAAAAGAGGAGACGACTCAGCCTGTGAGGACAGGAGTTGCCGAGCACCACCGCAGAGAACGCATCCGCGCGGACTGCAGGGGAGAGAGCCCGACGCCCGTGTGTCTGTGGGCATTCTGCCGGCGGGCAACTGGGCCCAGGAGCCACATCTGCTGTCCTCCAGGGAAAGAAAAGGACTGTGGTCCTTGGAGCCACACGCAGACCAGCCGATGGGAGAAGCCCGGAGAGCAGGGCTGCCTGGATCCCAAAGAGCAGAACCCGGTCCACTGAGTGTCAAAGAGTGAGGAGTCACCACTTATGCCATAGTGAGATCTTCGCCCGCTTTGTTCCTGCGCGCCTGTGGGACTCCTGTCCCTGGGTGAGGGCAGGGGAGGCTGCTGCCCGAAAGGGCGGGGGCAGAGAGCGGGGCCTGCTGGGACTCAGGGGTGGGGTCTCTATTCAGATGGACCCCCGAGAATGGGTTGCCCAAAGCCACAGGGGCAGAGCTGCCCTCCATGGGGCCCCCATGTGGAATTGAGAACCTGACTGACACCAGAACCCAGAGGGTGGACTACTGCCTAGAGGGTCTCGGAGTGCAGAGGGTGCTTTTCAGGCCCTGGAGGGTGAATGGAAATGGTTCTGCTGGGTCTGGGGCCTGCTCGGTGCCCATGATCCAGCTTTCCCTCCAGTTTCTCCCATTTGCAACAGAACTTTCCACCTGCCTGCACTACCATGGGTCTTTGGAAGCAGAACGCCTGTTATTCCAGAACTCCCAAGTTCCCAGGAGGGAACACACCTAGAGGTTCAACCCACCCTGGATTCAGAGGACTCTGAAGGGGGTCAATACTTTGGACTTGGGAGTTGGCTTAGAACTTGGAGGATGATAAGAAGTGTTCTGCCTGTGGCCAAGACAGGGATGTGAGACTGCATTGTGTGTCCTTGTGTCCCCGACCCCCCATCCCCATTGTATGTGTAAACCCTCACCTCTCTGCTCATGGTTATCGGCTCATTTGGGAATGGACTGCTGTCCTCGTTAGGTTAAGGAGGCGGGGTTAGTGTAGGGGGTGTTTTGAGTTCATCTCTTCTGAGATCGAAGAGTAAACAGAGAACGACCAGAGATGGGGAAGAGAGATGCCCCTGGAGCTGGAGCTCGCCCAGGGACAGGCAGAAGCTCAGAAGAGACAAGGACCTCCCTCCGGCGTCAAGAGAGAAGGCCCACTCTGGGGCTGGGCTCTGGATTCCTGCTTCTAGCCCCTAGACCGAGAATGAACTTGTTTGTTGCCAGCGCCCACTGGTATTTCTGTTATAGTAACACTAGCTAGCTCAGGTTCCTCTGAGAGCCAACAGTCTCTCCCCTTCATCCTTACCGCCAGCTAAAAATAGCCTGTCCCATTATCACACCAGCCACACGCGCACGTACGCACACACATGCATGCAGGCGCCTGCAAGGCCCTCTACCCGGGGACATGAAGCTGCGCTGGGAACCAGGCATGCTGGGACATGTGGCCTGTGGGGACACTGGCAGGTACACTGACAAACTTGGCTGACCTCGGGACTCCATGATAGCAAGGTGGGTCCACAGGCTGGGCTTTAGGGATCCCCCCTTCCTGCCAGGGGAAGGGCACGGGGACTACCCAGATACACAGAGAAGCCAAGCCCTCACCTGGGGCCCCTGAAGTCTCAGGTGTCACTTCCTCGGGAGTCTCTGAGGCAGGGAGGGAGCCCTCAGGGGCATCCCGGGGTGGTCCCCACTTGACAGAAGCCTGGGGCGGGGAGTGTGCCTGGGAGGCCGGGCAGATGAGGACACTTTTACCTTCTTCTGGCCCTTCTCATGGTGGGCAGGGTGCTTCTCCTGCTGGGTGGATGGCGAGGCTGACCGGCTCCTCCGGCCAGCGATGAAGCCACTGCCGCTGCCGCCCCCTGTGCCGCCGCCTCCTCCTCCTCCTCCTCCCGTCCCCCTGCTGGTGTGCCTCGATGTCTTCTGGGGGGAGAAGGAAAGGAATTGCCAAATCCACCTCTCACTCGAGAAAGGAAAGGTTCCTGGCGGTCACATGATCCTGGGTCCACCTCCCCACCCCCACCCTGCCCATCAGGTTGAAGACCCCATGAGGACCAGGTTCCACTCTCAGCAGGAAGACGCCGGAAACCCCCCCCCCCCCCCCAACATACACACACACACACACACACAAGCTGACTTAACCAGATCACTGAATTGACAACCCAGGCCTGGAGGAGGCAGGGTCTAGTCTCACTCTTCGACTGCACCTTGGACAGGGCCGCTGTCCCCAGGGCGCCTCCTGAGCCCATCTCTCCTTCCTTTTGTGGCTCCACAGGCCACCCCTTTGCCCTGGTTCCCGGCCCGGCCCTCCCCCAGTGGTTCATCTACCTTTAGGCCACACTGTGCCTGTTAGGAGAGTCAAAGGTCAACCACGAAAACCTCATGTTGCCGCTCTCTCCAGACAGGACCCGGCCTCCATGCCCAGGCTTATGGCTTGGCCCGGTCCCAAGCTCCCTCTCTGGTCACCAAGCACCAGACGATGCTTAACCTAAGGGTTCCTTCCAGGCTGTATCTGACCCATCCTGCTCAGCCCACCCATCCCACGGGGCCCTAGACTACCTGTCTTCTGCCCCTCCTCGCCCCTCGTCTCACCCTGTCCATGTGGACATGGGGGCCTGGCCTTACTAGCTTGGGGCTGCCAGTGCCACCCCATGGCGATGGGGCGTGGGCACAGGGACATCCTCAAGCCTGACCAGCTCCCCTTGGTGCCTCCCATAGACCAAACTGCGTGCCCCAGCATCAGACCAGGAACCAAAGGTGGCCATCTGATGGAGACTCCAGAGCGGGCGGCTTTAATAAAGCAAACAGCGGAGCTATTAATAATTACACCCGGGCAGCAGGCACGGCCCCAGGCAGCTGGGCAAGCAGGACACTTGCTCACCAGAATGAAGCTAGCTGCCCTCCCTGGTCACAGTGCCCACAGGGATTCATGCCCCAGCCCCCCAGTGGCTACAGTCTGGAGCCTGCGTGTCACCCTCAACTCCTCTCCTCAGAAATATAGTCCGTGAGTCCACCTTTGCCCGCCCGCACTCCCCCCTTCTTGCAGCTGTCTCCCATGCCAGCTTCAGGCCCCCCCCACCTTCAGCCTCCCGAGGCTGCCAGAGCAATCTTCCTAAAACACAAATCTGATCAGCCTCCTGCCCTGCTTACAAACAGCCGGGCAGCCTGCAGCCTGGGGGTGAGGGCCAAGCTGCTTCCGAGTCAGGCGGCAGCCAACCTCTCCAGGACACCGCAGTCTCCCTAGAAACAGGAACCCCCAAAGCCAGGGGCACAGACAGCAGAGACCTGGCCTGCCTCAGTACTTCATCTCCGGGCTTGCCTGGTTCCCCTCCCATACACCATGTCTTCCAGCCACGCTGCCGCTTCTCATCTCCAGGCCTCCGCCTGGACTGCACTCCTCTCTGTCCGGGTGGGGCAGGTTCCTGAGCAGACCAGACCGCCTGTCCCGAACCCCAGAAGGCTGACCGAAGTCTCGGTTTACTCAGTGCGTGCCTGACTGGGAAAGAAAGGCAGGACACCTGGTCCTCAGGATGGCTGGGAGGCGGACACACCGTCGGGGGCCCTGGGGGTCTAGCGGGCCCGTGTGTGGAGCTGCTAGCCACAGGTTGTTCAAAGCCGCCAGTCCCTCTGCGGGAGACAGACTGACAGTCCTGGGAACCCACCCAGACCAAGCAGAGCATCATGAGTGGGCCTCAACCCTGTCCGTGACCGTGAGCTTGTTTTTAATTTCACGCCACAAGCAGATCCCTTCCTCCTCAGGCTGGGAAACCCCAGCCCTTGTTGGTTCTGATGATTGGTGCCAGCCCAGGCCTCAGGTTCAATGCACCTCCCGGGCGCCCTTGCAGGACTGGCAGCAATGGCTGAGTGGGTCCACTGCTTCTGGCCCCTCGGGCCGTGGTCAGTCTCTTCCTCAGCCAAGGCTAGCCTCCTCCAGGGCAGGCCCAGGTCCTGTCCTTCTCTGCCCTCCCAGCACCAGGCGCCCAGCCTGGCCTGGTCCGGAGCCCACACCCTGTTCCCGGGAGCTAGCTGACGGACTGACAGATGCCGGACGGGCACGACTCACCATCTTGCTGAAGTGGTATTTGCAGTAGCCGCAGTACTTGACATTGTCCACCTCCAGCACTTCCTCTTCACACAGCAGGCCTGCCATTTGGGCGCTGAGCGGGAGAATTCAGCTGAACGGAGCCACAGCCTGGACCGGCCACCTTCCCCTGCCCGGGTGAGCCAAGACCAGCCGAGGAAGCAGCGCCAGCATCGCTAAGGTGGCAGCAGCGAGGGCCACCTCGCTGGGCGGCCAGGGGCCGTCTCCCGGCTCCGAGCGCCGTGGGGCAGAGTCTCACCAGGTGACGTGGAAAGCTTGGCGGCATCCGTGGCGATTGCAGGTCATGCAGGCTCCCGAGGCCGCTTTGCTCTCCCGGCCCTGCTCCTCGCAGATGTAACAGGTCTGCAGGACACAGAGCCATGGTCCCCTCCTCCTGGGACACCGAGCTGGACCTTCTGCCTGCCTGAGAGCCCCTCCGCCTCTCTCCCCTTCCCGCCCCTCCCGGTGGTCTCAGATCAGTAGACTCTTGGCCATGGAACGCTCTATAACCAGCCCTGTCCCATTGGGAAGCTGCCGGCCGGAGGGCTAGAAGCCCCTGACATGTGGAGGTGGGACGGAGGCACTGAAGTTTGCTGGGTGCTGAACTGGGACTGATCTGAACAGTCCCATGTGGGTGTGGGCTCCTCGTTCAGACTCCGCAGTCTGGGGCAGGGAGCTGTCAGGCCCGGGCTGTGTCTGCCTGGCTCACCCAGGAACCTAGTCCTGCCTCTGGGCATTTGCACATGGCTGTTCATGCTGCCTCTAACGTGGAGCCTCCAGCCTCCCTCTTCATGCCTGGGGGCTCACGTGTCTTTTCTCCTTCTTTGATTACTTTATCTGAAGTGAGCACCCCCCCCAACTCCCCACCCCACACGCACACCCCCCGCCAGGGATGCTGTATTTCAGAGCCCGCTTAGCTTTCTTCCCAGTACTTACCACATTTTACACGGACTGTTTATTGATATTTACAATCCCCACACCACACACACACACACACACACACACACACACACATATACACACACACACACCAAGGATGAATGTCCCCCGGGAGAGCAGGACCAGCAGAGGGAGAGATGAGGCTGGCAGCAGGCGTGCCCGGAAGCAGGACAGGCCAAGGGAAAGACATCCCTTGCACCCTGGGTAAGTATGGCAGGCTGCTCCACACTGAGGTGAGAGGCTAGCGGGGAGCCGGCACTTGGTCAAAGATGGTTGGTAGAATGAAGGAAACACCTGCTGAGGTTGCCTCCTCCCTCCTCTGGCCAGGGAGCCTGCTAGCTTGCTCAGGGCACAGAGCATGAGAGGTGTGTGTGTGTGTGTGTGTGTGTGTGTGTGTGTATTTGCTTGTCCATGGTTCAGTGGCAGGCGCCCACCAACTCCTGTAGGCCCTGAAAGTGGTTGTGGGCGGGGACAAAGCTACACGGGGTGAAGAGATCAGGAGTGGGCCCAGGGAGGGGGGCTGGGAAGGGGGCATGGCAGGGGCCACTGACCTTGTTGAAGCGATCGTGGGGCACGTACTGCAGGACGATGGGCTCCATGGTGAGCACGTTGGCAAACTGCACCTCAGGGATGTAGAGGGCGCACACCACGTGGGCCCAGCCTGCAGCAGCGTGGGGCCCGCCTCAGCTGAGCATGGCCAGCTGGAGAGTCCCGCCCCTCACAGGCCCAAGGAGGTACTCGGGGCCCCTCCTCCATGAGCCGAATCGTCAGATTTCAATGTCACCCCGGGAAGGGCAACTCATTCTCCACCCCCACCCCTAATCTCCGTGGTGTACCCCTGCCCTGGGGGCCTTGTTGGCCTAGAAAGAGGAGCCCCCTCACCTCCATTGTCTGTCCTCTTCAAGGCCCCATCTTTGTGTGGGCACAGCTCACACCTCTGCCAAAGCAAGGAGGCACAGGAGTTTGCAAGGGGAGAGGCTCTTCAAAAGGAGATTGGGTCAATCCCTCCCCAAACCATCTTCCAGGGACTCGAAGAAATAATAAGATGTTGGGGGGGGGGGAATCGCAGGAGACTGGGGGAGGGCATAGGGAAGGCAGGATTGGCCATCAACGGACACTTGTTGAAGATGGGCAATGAGGGCATAAGGCTCCTTCCTTAATAAGATGCCCTCCCCGTAAGCACCAGTCAGAATTGTTCCATGACAAAAAGTTCAAACAGTCAAACACAAACAAAAAGGCTGAGCCTGAGCGGCAGCCTGCGTCTGAGTCGGGGCTGAGTGAAGGATGTGCTGTGGGCGGGACCTGTTTGTAGGTGTGCTGGAAACAGGAAGTTCTAAGGGCCACCCCGCTGCACCTCAGCCAGAGTCTCCTTACTCAGCAGGGGGGGGGGGGCAGGCGCCACTCAGGTGCGTGAGTGACCGTCTCAAACTCACCACCCTGGCCGCTCGCTCCTGAGATTCACATTTCCGGCAAAACCAGGGTCCGGTTGGCACCTGAACGATGCCATAGCAAGCTAGGGGGGAGGGAGGAAAAGCGTATAAGCCCACCTGTCAACCGGTAGCCCTCCCCCCCAGTTGGGGCTGGGGGCCTGAGAACTAGACCCCCTCTCTGCAGGGGGATGCTCCCCCGTGGGGGGGGGGGTGGTAACTGAGGAGACAGCGGGAGCACAAGGGACGCCTGACAACAAACAGCTAACCTTCAACCGCACAGCTAATTCAGCTATCACTCCAGGCAGGGGGCTGTCTGCGTCCTTGACCTTAAACTTCTAGAAAATCCTCCCTCCACACCTTTTCTGGACCTGTGTCCTCATCCCCAGGAACAGAGGAAACTGGAGGAGTACTAGTCTCCCATACTCAAATGTGTGTTGTTTTTTTTTTGGTGGGGGGGGGGGTGCGTTTCTTAAAGGGCCAGTAGTCAGGGAAGAGCAGGAAAGTCGGGTCCTGGGAGCTCCCGGTCTGCCCCTAACTATTACAAGTCCAGGTCGGAAATGAAGGCTGCGGGCCCGTGCAGTGCGGGTAACTGGATGGAGTTGACGGGATGGGCCGGGAGCCACAGGATGAGGGGTTGTCCCAGAAAGGGGTGGGGGTGGGGGCGGACCCAGCTGGCTGTGCCAGGCAGGCGGGAGATGCCAGCCTGCGCCCTCGGCAAGATTCCTCAAGGAGTTAACTCCCGAACCATGTGCTGCGGCTGCAAACTCCAAACCTCCCTCTTCTCCATTCCCGGCCCCTTCGCCACCTCCCCGGGGTCGCCAGCTCCTCCCCGGAGGATTTCAGGAGTCCCTTCTCCTTAGGGACCCTTCTCCTCCCTGCCCGAGTCAGCTCCTCCCAGTATCCGGAAGCTGGGAGGAGGGGTGACCCCCCCTTGCCCTCTCCCTCTGGGAGCCTGGAGCCGGGACCAAAATAACCGGGCAGGAGGGGACACCTTCCAGGTAAACATGGCCCGGCAGCCCCGACCCTGGCGCTGTGGGGCAGTGCGAGTGCGCTCCTGACCCCCCCAGACTCTCCCCAAACTCCCTCAACTTGGGGTGGGGGCGCAGGACTGGAACAATAGGCAAGAAAACAATGCCTGACCCGGTCCTCCCGGACCGGGTGGGGTGGGGGGGAGTCCCCACGCCTCCCTTCCCTTCAGGTGGAGTGGGGGAGGGGCGCCCGAGCCCCGGGAGGTCTCCGGAGGGCGCGGCTGGGGGTGCCCCGTGCGCGCCGCCCCGGTCCCGCCGCTCCCCGCGGGCCACCCGCGTACCTTGGTGGACGGCCACGCTGCACGCGTGCCCATCGCAGTAGACCAGCGGGTTCTCGGCCCAGCCCCTCTCGTCCGAACATACGCAGCAGCCTCCTACCATCTCCTTCATACTCCCATGAGCTCCCTCCGGGGCTGGGGCGGGGGGCCGGCCGGCGAGGGTCGGGGGTCAGGGGGGGAGGGAGGGAGCGGGGGGCCGCGCGCCTCCTCGCCCCCTCCTCCGCCGCCGCCGCCGCCGCCGCCGCCGCTTCTTTTCTTTGCCTCCTCCTTCCTCCTCCTCGGCGTCCTCCTCCTCCTCCTCCTCGCTCGCTCTGTCTGGCCGCCCCCCCCGCCGTGCTCTCGCCCTCATGCCCCGACGGGCCCCCCCCCTCCCCAACAATGAGACCCGCGCGCCCGGCTCGCCCCCTCCGCGCCGCTGGCCCGGCTAGCAGGGCCGCCCGGTCGCCGCGCAGCCCGGGCCCGGCGGGGGAGGCGCCGAGTGGCACATCGCAGGCGCCCGCCCGCTCACGCGCCGCCCCCCCGGCCCCCCTGCCCGGCCGCGGCAGCCATGGCCGCGCGCCTCCGCTCGCTCGCTCGCTCGCTCGCTCCCGGCCCGCCCGCCCGCCGCCGCCGGGTAAAGTCTTAGGTTCAGGGAACAAAGCCTGGCTTGGTAGGGAGCGTTTCGCCCGCTCGCTCCGCGCGCGCCGTTCGCGTCGCCCGCTTGCCTCCGCTCGCTCCGGCGCCAGCCGAGCCTCTCCCGCCCGCCCCGCGGCCCCGGCCCCGGCCCCGGCCCCGCGGCTCGGACCCGCCAGCCCGGGGCGCCGTCTCGGCGTCCGAGTCTTCACCCCCGAGGGCACTGGCTGGACGCTGGGCACCCCGGAAGGGACTTCGGGAGGTGCGGGAGCGAGGTGGGCCGCTGGGCGCGGGGGGTCGGGGAGTCGCTCCTGGAGGGTCGCTCTCCAGTGGGCTCCTCCCGGACGTCCCTGGGGAGGGCAGAGACCCCTCTCTCTCTCTCTCTCTCTCCCCACCCCCCCTCGGCTGCGTGGCTGTGTGCCAGCCGGCGGGATCCAGAGGTGGGCACAGCAGACGTGCCTGCCCTCGGAGAGCTGCCCGTCCGGCGCACAGGCACCCGGCCGGCCGTCGGTCGGTGGCACAGGCACACATCCCCCGCGGACGCCATTCAGCCACGCCGCTTGACCGCACCCCCCCCCCACATCCCCAGCCGCTGCCCCGCAGGCTCGCCAAAGACACGCACGGGTGGCTTGGAGCCCTCCCACCACCTCGAGGCTCAGGAATAAACTTGACCGTTAGGTCCGCACACTAACAGAATAAACGCGCGCACAGCGCACACGCGCGTACCCCGGAGGGTTGCGATTCCCCAAGTCGGACCTGGGGGGCAAGAGGCGAGGGGGAGCTCCCTCGCTCGAAGGGCCCATCGTCATGAGCCTTACCCGGGGGGGTGGCCAAAAAGGACGAAATCTACGTCCCCTTTTTCTAAAGGGGGGCCCCCCCTCCGGACTCGCGGGGATCAAAGGTCAACACTGTCCCCAGCTGGAGGGGAGGTGGGGGAGGGGAGAAGGCAGCCCTGGGGGCTTCGGTCACACTTCAAAGGCCTCCAGGCCGGGGACGCTTCCTGCGGGGGGAGGGGCAGATGAAGAGGGGAGGAGAAGAGGGGTAGGGGGCCTGGGGGGGGAAGAGACTGCCCCCTTCTAGTGCACTGCCCCTCCCGCCCTCCTTCCCTCCCCCCCCCCCCCCCCCCCCCCCCCCCCCCCCCCCCCCCCCGCAGACGCTTCCGCCGGGTCCGCCTCCTTTTCACCAGCACCTGTTCAACCGGAACATCAAGGGGCCGGGGCCTGCCGCCCCCCCTCCTGCATCTCCCCAGTACCTTTCATCCTGGAAAGGGGGGGGGGATTCCCCCGCTTAGAAGGGGGAAGTAGGGAGGGGGAGAACTTGTCCTTGACCTGGCCCCTGGCGTCGGGGATTTACTCCTTTAATCCCCTGGAGAGGCGGGAGACTGGGGAAACCGGAGAAACTAGAGTCTGGGGCTGTAGCCCCCTCCTCTCCCTCCCTAGGGATGCAAGCAATCCCGGTGGGCTGCCGGGACGAAGGCGCTGGGGCTAACCGGGCCGGACGGGATGAGGGTGGGGGTGGCTGGGGGGGCTGCCTCTTCCGAGCAGCATGAAAGAGGACAGCGGGGTGAAGGGTTGTTGGGGGCGAGGGTCTGGATCCCCGCGAGGACTGTCGCGAGCCCGGGTTTTGTTACAATTTGGTGACTTCGCTCAAACAAAAGTTTAATAACGCACAGCAGAGAAATACCACTTCGGAGTTTCTGATGAATTTCCTTTACTGTGAAGATTAAAACTGCAGAAAGTTAAACGCAACACTGCCCGTCCTAGCCACGCACCAGCTTCATGACGTTTGAATATTCGCCTCCAGCTGACCCGAGGTTAAAACTTCTCTGCTGAAGTTTCAGTTTTCACGGCACGGGGTGGGTCGGTGCCTGCGCCTTGGAGTGAGCGCCTAGGTGGGGGTCAAGCGCCTTTTCTTTCGGGTCTTCATCTGATGCCC
>PVJH01040132.1:0-15907 GCA_004026705.1 Nesogale talazaci
GCCCCCAGTGGGTGCCCCCTCCCCCAGTGGGTGGGCGCTGAGCACAGTGCCACAAGCGGCCCCCGTGCAGGTGACTGCGCTCGGAGCTATTGTGCGGGAACACGTGCCCACAGACACCTTCAGACTGGGAGCCGGGACAAAAGGCAGGCGGCATTATCCTCAGAGGAACTGGTTGCGGGCTCAGAGCTGCTCGGTCGTCACTGGGGCTGGGACTCCTGGGGGCCAGGGCAGTACCTCCCCCTTCTCCCTGCCCCCCAACTGGGTGCTTACCGGGAGGCAGCTCCCTTCTCGTGAGGAGGAGGGCTCCCTGGTACTGGAGTGGGGCCCCTCCCTATGTATGGGGTTCTCAGCTCCAGGGTCCTGTCCCCCTGTGCTGGGAGAGGGCGGGGGCAGCAGGGGGGCCCTGAGGGAGGACCCTGGCTTGATGGGGTTGTAAGAACAGCTAGTGTCCAGGAGGGGGTGACATCCCCAGGGCCCATGGGAAGGTTCTGGAGGGTTAGTTCCAGGGCATTGTGGGGTCCCCCCCACCCCCCCATCGCTGCAGGAGGCGGTCTGTTCCAGGAGGGTCAGCCCTGCCCCCTACCTTGGCCCTCCTGGCTACTGACCTCGAGCAGGGGACAAGGGGACTCTTGTCCAGCCTGCTCAGCCACCTCCTCCAGGACACCCTTTGAGATGACCCTGAGGGGTGTCTAGCCACCCACCATGACGGGGGTCCTCATATATCCCTGCTGGCGCCTTTCAGGGGGTGGGGGGAGGTGAATGAGGGCCCCCAGGGGGTCTTTGCCCAGGTATGGTAGGTGTGTGTGTGGGGGGCACCACTCCCACCCACTCCAGTTCACTCCTGTAAACGGTGATCAGGAGTTCATGGGCCACCCTGGCTTGGGTGCCCACTGACACAGTCTCCAGCCCTCACAGAGCATGCTGTGTGGTCACCTCTGGGCGACTCACAGGTCCTGTCCACTCAGTGGAGAGGGAGGGGCCCACAGAAGTGACCTGTGCAGAGGGGGCGGGGACAGTGTGCTGGCTCTTCCCCTGCTGTGGCGCTCAGGGGCTTGGGGGGTGGTGTCCCCCACCGGCCTGGAGAAGAAGTTTGTGCCCAGGGCCCCCCAGTCACATGGTACCACCAGCCAGCCAGTCATGGCCCATGGGTCAAGTTCAAAGTTGTTACTAATCACCTATCGCCCATCGATGGGCTGAATGGTGTCACCCAGTATTAACAGGGCTAGGACATAATCCTTGTGGGCAGCTGTGGGACTAGCCCCCACAATGCAGACTGTTAGGGTCCTTCAAATCTCCCGGGGCTTATCTCTGGTATCTCTCCTGAGATAAAAGGTGACCAGGCCACACCTCAGGGAGCCTGCCTGGGATGTATTTAAGGGGGGCAGAGTTGGAGGTGGGGCCCACCCTTAATCCCCTGGACTCGGGGAGAGCGAATGTGCACGTGCATGAAGCCATCCCAGCGATATTTATGTTACAGGCATCGCTGCAAACCCACGCCACACTCTTGACGCCCCTGCAGGGCAGGATGGGGGCAGGGGTGGGGGGGGCGGCTGTGGGTGTCTAAGCCGGTCACTCTGTGTGGGAGGAGAGAGCCGGCGGGTGGCTTCAAAGTGCGGCGAGCAGCAGGTCGCATGGCCAAGGCTGCAGACTGGACGGCGCGGCCCTCCCTCGGTGCGCACGCCTTGGCCCCAGAAGGACGCCGCTCCTCTACAGCCATGGCTATGAAGCCGCAGGGAAGGCTGCCTGAGCCTGAGCCCTTGGGACAGAGCCCGCTGGTGCGCTGGCAATCCGTCCAGGACTACATGTCCCAGCCTGCAGAGGGTATGGCCACATGACCAAGCTCTGACCAATGGGTGTCTGCGTGAGGAACGCAGTCCCGCGATTGGAGGATCGTGCCCTCCTCTGGGATGTGGACATGGTGGCCTTGGCTCACTAGCCTGGAGCCCTGCAGGGACCCTCAGACAGAGAATGGCCAAGGGACGGGCAGTCAGAGGCCATCGTGAGAACACCCAATCAGCTCCGTGTGGACCGCTGACCTGGAGGGACCACAGCCGAGCCACTCCAGAGCTTGTCACCCAGTCAGCCCACTCGGCCATCCCTTCTCCAGCATTCACACGTGCATGCACACCCGTACACACATGTACACACTCACACATATACACACTCATACACATATACACACTCCTCCATCTCCTCCAGCATTCACACGTGCATGCACACATATACACTCACACACACACTCCCCCACCTCCTTCTCCAGCATTGACACATGCATGCACACTCGTACATACATGTACACACTCACACATACACACACACACTCCCCCCCATCTCCCCCAGCATTCACACGTGCATGCACACTCATACATACACACACGCACACATACACATTGCCCCATAACCTCCAGCATTCACATGTGCATGCACACTCATACACACATATACATACTCACACACATACACACTCATACACATATACACACACTCCTCATCTCCTTCTCTAGCATTCACACGTGCATGCACACTCATACACACACATACACACACATACAAATACTCCCCATCTCCTTCTCCAGCATCACACGTACATGCATACTCATACTCCACACACACATATATACACTCATACATACACTCACACACACATATACACACACTCCCCCATCTCCTCCAGCATTCACACGTACATGTACACTCATACATACACTCATACACATATACACACATTCATACATGCATACACACTCACACACACATATACCCACACGCCTCTATCTACTCCAGCTCTCCTCCAGACTCCCCTGAAGACAGCGCCCCCGCCACACATGCAACACACACACATACATACACATGTACACACACACTTAAGTATACATATACACACACTCAAATACATATATATGCACTCATATACATGCACTCACATCTGCATACAGTTATTCACATACACATAAACTCACATGTATACACATACACTCACACATGTGCACACACATGCATGCACACACTCATATACATACACTCAGACATACATGCACACTCCCACACCATACATTACACACATACACACATACATATACTCACACATGCATACACACTGACACACATACACATACATGCATACACACACTCACATACACACACACGTACGGCTGCTCTGTCTGGGGCCTGGTGTCCGGGTGCTGAGCAGCGGCCCACGGGCAGGCAGACTCTGGAAGCAGACCTCTGGCTCCCTAACCTGCCACGTACACGTCACAGACCAGCCTTCCCCCGGGGACTCAAAACCACAGGCCCCGCACCATGGGGTCCTTATTGGGCCCGTGGGGTGGATCCTGCCCCGCAGAGACTCTGGGAGCAATGTAAAGAAACACTGCCCAGCCCTGGCTGTCCCCTCCTCAGGTCTGAGTACCGCCCTTCTCAGCACCTGGGCCTCCTGAGTCTCACCCTCAAGGGCAAGAGACGCTCCTGGCCTTCTTCCAGGCAGACTGCTGCTTCTCTCGGCCATCTGTGTCACGCACCCAGCACCCTCCCCAACATCACCATGCAGGGTTCCCAGCCCCATGGTAGCTCATTGTCGGGGCGGGGGGACCCACAACCCCCGGCAGAGGGGGCACCAGGCGTTAAACCCTAAGGCCCACCGTGACCAAGCCCTGGCTGGCACGGGGGATTCTCTGGCAGGGAAAGCATCAACAAGGCTGGCGCTGTGGGCCTCGGGTATCCAGGCGCCAACACAAACATTCCAGGGCCCCGGACAGCACGGGACCGCCAGCCAGCCGGCCTCCCTGCCCCCAGCAGACTCCCGGGCAACATTGGGAGCTGGGGCTGGGCACTCCTGCTTCCCCTTCCCAAACATGGGAAGGACGAGCCTGCCTTTTCCTATTAAAAAATAAAACAAAGCAAACCCCACCCCTCTCTGCTGGGCCTGTGCCTCCAGGGGATGTGTCTGGTCAGATTCACCAACCCGGAGCCTGAAATTGCTTCCATTGGATGCACCATCGCCATCAGGCAGGTCTCGCACTCCTGGGAAAAAACACCAGGAAGGGCCATGTCCTCTGGGCGGTGGGGGCACCAGGACACCAGGCAGCGCTGACCCACCGTGGGCACCCCTGGCCACTCAGGCCACACCATCATTCCTGTGACTCTGGGTCACGGCTGGGGGGCAGCCTCTGCGTCCCTCTGTCCTGTTCTGAGTCCTGGCGTAATCAGGACAATGACAGACTGTAACCCCACCGAGAAGTCAGGCCGTGGAGAGCTCTGGAAACGAGCATTATTCATTCACTCACTCACTCCTTCACTTTCCTCTCAGGCCTTGGTGTGAAGGAGGAGCTTCCCAAGGAAGCAATGGAGGTGGGGGCATGATCTGGGGTCAGGAGTGAGGGGTCAGCAAGGATGTGTCCTTGTTCTCATGAGCTGGGGGACGTCCACTCCAACAGACGATGGCCTGTGCCATTTAGAACCATGACACACCCTCGGCTAGCTGAGTCCACTCCGTGGTCCCCCTCTTTACCAACCACGACACCCATTCTAATGAAGTCCCGGGCCTTCCCCTCTGCTGGGTCCTCACAAAGCACCCCCAGATCCATAGCTTCCTGTCAGGGTCTGCTTGCCTGCGTCTTCACAGACTGGGGCGTGTCCTCCTGGCAGCCGCCCACCGTGTGGGGCACCGGTCCTGCCTTCTTCCCTCTGCATCTCCCAGCCTCCACACCCAAGAGCCCGCCCCTCTTTGCTTGTGGGTGGTCCCCAGTGGGGTTGGGGAGCAGGGCCCAAGCCCCAAACCTCTCCTTCCTCACCGAAGTCCCAGGGTCACAGCTCGGAGGCGTGGTGACCTGGGGCTGAAATAACCAGAGAAGCTTTCAGAGCTAGGCAATCACCCTGGCATGGCAGAGAGAGGCGGGTCTCAGGAGATCACAGGCTCAAGCCCTGGAGGGGCCAATCCGCAGTGGGGCAGGGGAGATGACCCTGAAGTGGGTGGGGGAGCATAGAGTGAGATGACGGGCTGGCCAAGTAAGTCGTCTATGCCAAGCCAGGCCTGGGCTCTCTGGGTAGGGCTTTCTGCTGTCCAGTCTTAACCTCTGAGAGTCACCTGACAGGCACATAAGCCAGGTGGCTTTTGAGAGCAGAGGGGGACCTGGCCAGGTGAGTCCTGTCCCTGGCTGCAGCCCTGGATGCCCCTGGTTCCTCAGTTCCTCCCATGGAATTGAGTGGTGGTAGCAGGTGGGTGGGTCGGGGGGTGCGTGTGACCTGGGGGCCCTCGAATACCAGGCTGAAGTGAGGGCACCAGGAGTGACCAGGCTGGCTGCAGACCAGCCCAGAGCCCTGTGTTTGATGGCCACAGCTGGTGGGGCGTGGGGGGCGGATCACAGCCGGACCCCCTACCAAGCCCTGCCTGGGACTCAGGACCGGCCACTGACAGAGTCGTGCTGAGCAGCTCCTGGAAGCAATGAGGCTCACTGCGAACCCGCCAGGCCCGAAGTGGCTGTTCTCCCAGGGGGGCCCTGGCTGGCTCTGCTGGCCTAGTGCGCTGAGCCTGGCCGGGGAGATCGATGCAGCAGCCTCTGTCTGCAGTCAGCCTGAAGCCCGCCCTGGTTTCTGGACCGTTTCCCTGGGGGTGGGGGCGGGGGTGGGGCAGGAGCAATCGGCGGCCTCGTGGGGGGCTTGGGGCTGAGGCTTCTCTTTGGATTCCAGGCTCTGGTCTTCCCGAGGGCAGTGTGTGACCCCAGCAGCGATGGGTACTGACTGGCCGGTGGGAGAGGGAGGGGAGGCCAGCACCCACTTTACAGATGAGAAAACTGGGGTCCAGGAATGAGGGAGGTCCATGTGGGAGCCGAGTCCACCCCCAGAAGACCCTGAACTCGGTGAAGATGATGTGGGGCAGGAGGTGCGAGTGCGCGCGAGGGAAGAGGCAGGGGGCAGAAGACCCCCTTGTCTGTGCCCAGCGGGCACCACGTCGTGGCCAATAATCTGGGTTCCTTGTCCCCCTCATCAGCCATCCCCCCACTATGCCCGGCTGAGGTCCCCTGGGAGCTGTGTCTGCTGGTGGAGCTCAGAGATATGGCCTGCCCGAGGGCCCATTGCCCAGGGGACCTGGCCACTGCCACTGGCCACACTGCTTTGGGGTGACCGGGAAGAGCGGCTGGAGGCTTCAGAGAGGGGCCGCATGTCGAAAGATCCGAGGGGAGCAGTGAGGCAGGGCCTGGATGAGGAAGCTTTGGGGGAAGCACTTAGGAAGGCCCTGGTAGGCAGAGCATGGCACCTGGGGGCCTGGGCATCAGGGCTGCTCATTCGAGGGTAGTGTGGTGGGGGTGCTTGCACCAAGCCTGCCCTACCAGGCCAACAGAGCAGTGGCACCTCCCACAGCCACCCACCTCCAGCAGCTGGGTGCCCTCTGGCCAGGAGCTCAGTCCTGGAGTCCACACCCACATCTGCCAGGCAGGGGACTTAGTGGATATCTCCTTAGGCTGCTGGAGAGGCACATATGGAAGGTGGTGTCAGCCCTTGGTCCTTGGGGGGCCTGCAAGAGGCATCTGGCCACACCCTGAGGGGCTGCACCAGCTGTGGGGGCCCGGCTGGGTCATCAGGCAAGGTGGGGTTGCTTAGTCACAGCTCAGTCTGAGCAGGCAGTGCCAGGGGCTCTCCCTGCACAGAGCGGAGGGCTGCAGTCGGTCTAGGTGGCAGCACAGTGCATGTGTGCTGTGGTTGTGCACACACAAGGATATGCCTGTGTGCGTGCGTTCCTGTGTGACTCACGTGTGCAGAGCATCTGTGGGTGGACATATGTGCACAAGGGGTGTGCAGGCACATGCTGGTGTGCAACTGCATGTGCTCGGCATGTGTGCCCAGGTGCATGTTAGTGCATGAATATGGGTGCATGCATGTGCAGGTGTCTGTGCGTGCATATGTGAAACATGTGAATAGCATGTTGTGGATGTGTGTATGAGCAAGTGGATGTGTGCATGCATATCCTCGGGGACACATGTGTGTGCATGGTGTGTGGACCAGCTGTCTGCATGCACATGTGTGCACATGTCTGTGAGCATGTGGGGAGAGAGGGTGCTGTTTGCACTTCTGTGCATGTGTAAGGAATACATGTGTGAACAGAGTGTAGGTGGAGGGTCGTGTGCATGTGTAAGTGTTGCACGCCCACCCTTGGAGTTATGTGTGCCTGCATGCACACATGTGTACATGTGTATTGATTTGTGGGGTGGGTGCTCTCATTCAGTGAGGGTGTGTGTTTCTGTGTATGAGGGATGGAGTGCAGATATCTGTGTGTGCATGTGTGGTACATGTAAATACTGTGCACGTGGGTGCCTGTCTGAGCACGTGTGTACATGTGTGCTGCACATCCACATGAGCACATTTGTGTGCGTGTGTATTGCCATGCACAGAGCTAGGGGCGTGCTCATGTGCTGTGCATGGGTGTGTATCCATACGCTGTGTGGTACCCACGTGTTACCATGTGCATGTATGGGCTCATCTGTGGGACGCATGCATGCCCGTGTGTGTGTGTATGTGGCCTCGAGCACATGAATGGTGTGTGCATTGGGTGTGTATGGATATGGAGCTTTGGGGGGGGGCAGTGCAAGGAGACATAGCCGCTCTGAAGCAGGAGGGCGAGGCACAGCCCGCACCGGCCAGGCCCCGGCAGTCTCTGGACGAGCAGCCCTGCTCTGCTCGTAGGCTCTCTATTGATGTGTGGCCGACCTCCATGCCCACCAGTGATGCCCACACGCACATCCTCCTTACAGAGCGTGGCAGCCACAGAGCATATGCCGCCTGCTGACCCCAGGGCCAGGACCACGGGGCTGCCCTGGCCTGCAAACCCCAGTCTGGCCGAGAACTCCTTCCCAGGTGGTGGGCAGTTTTGTCTGCACTTGGTCTGTGGTTGCCCGTGAATGTTGGGGATGGGGGCTAGAAATGGGACCAGGAGCCTTGGGTGGCCCCAAAGCCCCTGGCCCCCCAAAGTGTCCCCCAAAAGATGAGCACCGCCTCATGATGGGGAACCCCCACAACCCCTGGCTGCTCGCACTGGTCTCTCTGAACCCCATCAGTTCTTTCAGACCCCCAGGGCAAAACCCCCTCCACCCCAGGAAGCCTGGTGTGTGGGGTAGGCCCCTTCCCTGTCTGGGCTGACTCCTGGCCCTCATTAACAGCACCCTGAAGCCAGTCCAGCTTCAGCACACAGGGGACACTTCCAGGCAGGGGTTTGGCCCCGGAGGACAAAATGATGGTGAGAGAGGGCAGGGGGCACTTTATGATCTCGGCAAGTGGCAGGTCTCTGCTGTCCCTTCTACAGGACCCTTGGATGACAGGCACGGGCCTTTGTCATCCAAACACATCCCTGCAGTGACTTGTACAGGGTTCTTGGCTGGCCCCGAGATCACCAGCCATCATTCTCCTGGAAAGGTTGAGTTCTGGCCCGGACCCAGCTAATTGCATTCCCCTACCCCCACCCCCCAGCCCTGCAGCTTCTGCCGGTGCCCAGCATGGTGGTTAGAGAGCTGCAGGTCTGCACTGTGCTGAGATGGCAGCCTCGATGTCAGGTGCCCACCTCAGAAGGCAGTGCCAGCTCAACCAGGGAGCAGCTGCCCCGAAACCCTGGAGCCCTTCGGGGGGCACCACGCCCTCCTGGGCACCCAGAGGCAGCTGTACCTCTTTCCCTCCCTCCCCACCCTGGGGTGCAGCCCGTGAGCTTGCAGGCACAGGAGTGCCGCTCCTGCATGCCAGAGGAGGGGCGTCCCAGCAGAGGGAGGTCAGGCCTGGTGGGGCCGCTGGTCCCCACCTGCCAGCTCCTCCCTCGGGGGTCTCTCTCCTGCAGATCTCAGGCTTCCTGGAGCGGAGCGCACGGAGCCTGCGTGGGCAGAGTGACTGCACCTGCGAGAGGAGGGCGGGGGCGGGTGGGGGGAATCAGCGATTACCCCAAGTCAACCGCTTCCTCTACCGGCTCCAGTGAGACGCCCATGCAACTCCGCCTACCCTCTCTCCGCTCGGCGAGGGTGGGGGGCGACAGAGACACTGACTTAGTCCATTGCCCCCACCCCTTAGAAGAAACACACTTCACTGGATGCCAGCACCCACCCTTGCAGGCTGGGTGGCCGCACTAAGCTCCGCAGCGGCGGCGGCGGCGGCGGCGGCGGCGGCGGCGTCACCATTAGGATTCAGGGCTTCCGCAGTGGCGGCCCTGCAGACCAGGGGGCAAGGGCCAGGAGTGGGAGGCTGCTGGTCCAGGCGCTTCCAGCGAGCATGCGACCCCCTTCTGCCTGGGCCGCCCCGCGTGCGCCCGCTCCGCCGCCAGAGGCGCGCTCTCCAATCAGGCCGCGGCCCTGGGCTGGCCGTGCTGCGCACGCGAGTGCACACGCGCCCCCGCGCGCCGGTGCGCGTGCCCGGGGAGACGCGGGCGGCTCCAGGCTGTGGGAACTCACCGCCCTGGCCACCGGTCGCTGTCGGCCCTGGAAGCGGACGCCCTCGCTGTGCGCGCGCCCCGCGCCGCCGCCGCCGCCGCCGCCGCCCAGCCCGGTCCCTGCGCACGCGGCCGGGGAGGCGGCGGCCGTGGGCTGGGCTGCGGGCCCGCGGGTCCCGGGCGGGCGGCCGACGTGGGCCTGCCTCGGCCGCCCCCGCCCGCCCGCGCGCCCCGCCCCGCCCCGCGCCCGCCCCGCTGCGCCAACTCCCCCAAGTTGGAAGCGGAGCCCGGCGCTGCACTCGCGCCTAGCGCCCGGCGGCGGCGGCGGCGGCGGCGGCGGCGGCGGCGGCCAGCGAGCGGTAGTGGTGGTGGTGGCGGCGGCGGCGGCGGCCGGCGAGGCGGGGCGTTGGGGGGTGGGGTGGGGGCGCCCGGGCTGGGAAAGTAAAGTTGGCGCGGGAGGCTGTGCGCAGGGTCCGGTGGGAGCCGCCACCCCTGCCCGGGCGCGCCAAGCCCTAGCCAGCCAGATGGGCAGAAGGGCGCCAGGGGCGCCGCCTGCAGCCCGTGCCCCGGCCGGGCCCCAGGGTCGCGCGGGGGCTCGAGAGCTCCGGCTTAGAAACCGTGTTGCGGGCGGCTCGGGACCAGGGCGCTCCGGGTGAGCCGGCCGAGGGCGGGGCCGCCCAGGGACCCAGGACCTGCCCCCCGCGCCGCCGCGCCGCCGCTCTCGCTCGCTCGCTCGCTCCGGGCGCCTCCCGCTTGGCACTTCCGCGCGCGCAGCGGCGGGGAGCCCAGCAGCCACGCTCCCCGGCGCGCCGCCCGCCGCCCCGGCGCGCCGCCACGGCCGAGGGCCGCCTGCAGGGCGCCGCGGTCCCCGTGGGGCGCGCCCCAGCGGCCAGCGGCGATGCGGGCGCCGAGCGGGGCTGCGGGGCGCCCGGGCGGCTGCGGCGGCTCCCAGGCTTCGGGCAAGCGCGCGTAGCTCCCGGGAGGACCATGGCGTCCCCGGCGCTGGCGGCGGCGCTGGCGGCGGCGGCGGCGGCGGCGGGCCCTAACGCGAGCGGCGCCGGCGACAGGGGCAGCGGCGGGGGCGCGAACGACTCGGGCGGCGCGTGGGGGCCGCCGCCGGGTCAGTACTCGGCGGGCGCCGTGGCGGGTCTGGCGGCCGTGGTGAGCTTCCTCATCGTCTTCACTGTGGTGGGCAACGTGCTGGTGGTGATCGCGGTACTGACCAGCCGGGCGCTGCGCGCACCGCAGAACCTCTTTCTGGTGTCGCTGGCCTCTGCTGACATCCTGGTGGCCACTTTGGTCATGCCTTTCTCGCTGGCCAACGAGCTCATGGCCTATTGGTACTTTGGGCAGGTGTGGTGTGGAGTCTACCTGGCGCTCGACGTGCTCTTCTGCACCTCGTCCATCGTGCACCTGTGTGCCATCAGCCTGGACCGCTACTGGTCGGTCACGCAGGCCGTCGAGTACAACCTGAAGCGCACGCCACGCCGCGTCAAGGCCATCATCGTGGCCGTGTGGTTCATCTCAGCCATCATCTCCTTCCCGCCGCTGGTCTCGCTCTACCGGCGGCCCGACGGCGCCGACTACCCGCAGTGCGCCTTGAACGATGAGACCTGGTACATCCTCTCCTCCTGCATCGGCTCCTTCTTCGCGCCCTGCCTCATCATGGGCCTGGTCTACGCGCGCATCTACCGCGTGGCCAAGCTGCGCACGCGCACGCTCAGCGAGAAGCGCCCGGCTGGCGGCCCCGACGGCGGCTCGCCCACCACGGAGAACGGGCTGGCCACGGCGGCGGCGGCGGGGACGGCGGCGGCGCCGCCCGGCGAGAACGGGCACTGCGCGGCCCCGCCCCGGCGCGCGCGCGCCCAGCTGGAGCCGGAGGAGAGCAGCGCGGCGGCGGAGCGGCGGCGCCGGAGGGGCGCGCTGCGGCGGGGCGGGCGGCGGCGCGCCATGCCCGGCGAGGACGGGCAGGGGGCGGCGGCGGCGGCGGCGGCGCGGTCCCCGGTCCCGGGCGGCCGCCTGTCTCGCGCCAGCTCGCGCTCCGTCGAGTTCTTTCTGTCGCGGCGGCGCCGGGCGCGCGGCAGCGAGTGTCGCCGCAAGGTGGCCCAGGCGCGCGAGAAGCGCTTCACCTTCGTGCTGGCCGTGGTCATGGGCGTGTTCGTGCTCTGCTGGTTCCCCTTCTTCTTCAGCTACAGCCTGTACGGCATCTGCCGCGAGGCCTGCCAGGTGCCCGACCCGCTCTTCAAGTTCTTCTTCTGGATCGGCTACTGCAACAGCTCGCTCAACCCGGTCATCTACACCGTCTTCAACCAGGACTTCCGCCGCTCCTTCAAGCACATCCTCTTCCGACGGAGACGAAGGGGCTTCCGCCAGTGACACGCGCGCGCGCACTCCCCGCGCACAGGGACCCCCCCGGATGGCTGTGGCCAGCCGGCCTGGCTTTGCGCCAGGCGAGAAAGGGCGCAGACCGAGGCCTGCCTGCGCTTCGCTTGTGCGACGACAGTGGCTCCCGCCACCCGAGGAAGGCAGAAACAGTGGGCAAAGGCAACGGGTTAGAATCTGACAGCACAAGGAAAGACCTCCGGGGAGGGGGTAGGAGAGGGGACACCACCCCTGCCTTTCCACCTCAGCAGGAGGCTGCCTGAACCTAGATGGAGGGAGGGTGGCTGTGAGGTCAGGTGCAGCTTCCCCAGGGGAATCAGAACTCCCCCCCCACGCACACACACCCCCAGTATCCCTCTGAGCAAGGGCTGACACTCCAGGACAGAGGGGACCTGGACAGCTGCCCCCAGGCAAAGACAGCCGGGTCCTGACCATCTTTAGTTAATGAAAGTCTTTCAGGGTTTGCCAAAAAAAAAAAAAAAAAAGACAGCCAAACAACCAAACTATTTTCTAAATAAACCTTTGTAATCGAAGTGCTGGTTTCTGCCCTCCAATCCTTCCGTGGGAGGGGGTGGGTGCAGCTGTCACACCCTCACCTTCTCCTGACCCTCTGCTTACCCTAGGCCCACCCTTCCTCAGGGTGACGAAGGAACAACCTTCCCCAGTCCTCCCTCAGCCGCCGTCAGGCAGGGGGAGCTTCTCCTTGGCACACCCCAGACAGCCTCTCTTTCTCCAGCCCGGCAGCTGGTGGGCTTGAACTGCCGACCCAGCTACTAGGAGCCCAGTGCTTTTCCCACAGCACCGCCGGGGAGTCCTAGCTTGGCGAGGAAGGGCACTGCCTTAAAGGGGGGGGATTCTTTTTATAGATGCGATATCTCAACTCTGACTGCCATGGAGCCTGTGTTGACACGCAGAGACCCTACAGGACAGGTTACAATCCTCCCCCCCCTACACCCCCCACCATGGATTTCTAAGACTAAATCTTTATGAGAGGTTAAAGTTTTCTCTTTCCCCTTGGAGCCTGCGGCTCTTAGGCAGCATGGTTCCCTCGGAGATGCACTGTCCACACGGGGAAGGCAGGCACGGTCGTCTGTGTACCCAAAGGGAGCTAGACACAAAGCACACGTGTGCTCAGGCACCTGGGCAGCCAAAGGCAGAAAGGACCCCCTCCCCCACTGACCCAGACTCCCACCTCCACCCCAAGTCCCCATTCCTGCGCCTCCCACCCCCCGCTTTCACTCTGGCATGCAAGGCCACCCTGGCTTGGGAGCCAGGAGCCATGGAGGGCACAGGGGAGGTCCTCCTCTCAGATTCATGTTCCCCATGGAAGCTTTGCGCCATGGGCCTGGGCCCCTTGGGAAGGAGAGTGGGTGGAGGGGCTGGAAGAACCAGGCCTTGCCCACAGCTGGAGGGGTTTCGAGGCCGAGGCCAGGCCTGCCCCAGATGCCTCCTCCATGAGCCTGGTAAGGAGGGGTGTAAGGGGACCATCACCAAGGCCATCCTGACTTTGAGACAAATCGCTCAGGCTCCAAGGCAGTGGGGGGTGGGGGTGGGGGCCAAGCCTGCAGGGTCTAGGCTCAGGCACCTGTGCCATCCTAGAGCCAGAACCCCCAAGGCCCCTGCACCCCTCCCTTTGCAGACTCTAGGGGCAGGGCAAGAGTGGGACCTGGGTATTTGAGGGACGCGGGCCTCGAACCCAGCTGCTTGGCTCAAGCTGGGCCCTCTGCCTGTGACCATCTGCCCTCCCTCCCTTCCTCCTCCTTGGGCCCCTCCTGGTTTTCTGTGCCTACTGACCCCTTGACCCCAGCGCTCCCTGAGACCTGCTCCAGCCCCCGCCACCCACACCCACTCCCTGTGTGAGAAGGCAGAGCGTGCCCCTATCCTGGCTACCATCGGAGCAGCTACTCAGTCCATCACCTCAACTCAGTTCTCTGGACACCCCAAATTGTGTGGGGTGCCACTGTCCCCAAAGGTGCCCCCTGTCTGTGTGCTAGGCTGGGGGGTAGGGCTGAGACCCAGCAGTGGGGAGAGGACTGAGGCCTGGGGGTGGAGCAGAGCCTGTCGGCCACCCTCAGTGAGCCAGTCTGAATGGCCTGCACTCCAGCCTGGTGGCCAGCTCCGTCCTTCTATGGGGCTGAGCAGGCCCCCATCATGAGAGGAGGGAGTGACCAGGGAAGCTGCAGGGGTGCTCTTCAAGGGACCGCCTGCTCAGTACTAAAAAGAGTTCCAGCCTATACTCACACTCATTCACACTCACCCACACACTCACACTCTCACACATTCACTTGCACGCCCACACACACTCACACGCATTCACTCTCACACTCCCATCCTCATATACATTCACACTCACACATGCACTCAGTCACCCACACACACTCAGTCATACGCACGCACACACACATGCTTACACTCATGTTCACACATACTCTCACACCCCCACATATTCACACATGCACTCACACACTCATGCACTCATTCACACTCACACTCACACATCCTCTTACACTCCTGCACTCACAATGCACTCACAGTCACACACACATTCTCTCTCACACTTTTATACTCACATACACACTCACACATGCACGCAGTCACCCACACATGCTCACACGCTCATGCACACACATACCTGCTCGCACACACACGTTCACACACACACTCCTTTACTCACACACTCACACTCATATATAATGCATTCACAAAGAGACACACGTACTCTCACACACTCACACTACCCCTCCCTTAACCCCTCCTGGTCCCAGGGGGCTCATGAGCAAACATGCCCCAGGTCCACAGCCGGCTCCTACTTCATCCATGCAGTGGCGTTCAGCCCTGCTGCCTCCCGGGAGCCTGGAGAGGGGGGTGGGGGTGGGGGGCATGGAGCAGATGGAGGGAAGTCTAGGTGTGCTTTAGGAACTCCTGATAGAGGTGAGGCCTGCCTTTGATTGGGGAGGGCAGGGCTGGGTGCTGGGCTATGGAAGGGGGTCGGGGGATCACCCTTAACTCTCGGTGGTGCCCTGGGTGTCCCTCAAGGGGGCCTGCTTGGCCAACTTCTGCAGAAGCAAGTGCAGGGTCTGGGGTATCAGGGTATTGGGGGCAGAGGGCCAGGTTGCTGGTTTCCCATCATTTATGAGGACAGGGTGACTAGAGCCGGTCCCCTCCAGGCTGCAGGACTCCCTGGAGCACCCCTCTCCCCTCCCCGCCCTGCTGTTGCCCCCCCCCCACCCCCAGGCCTCTGCAGCCCTCACTGCCTCCAGCCAGCTTAAAGCTCATTCAGCCACCAGATGTTGCCACTTCATCCTAATTGCTGCCTGCAGAGACTTGCTTCTCAGTGACAAACAGAGCGGGGAGCCAGGAGCGGAATGGAGGTCACCGCCTTGGAGATCCAGTGTCCCTCAGGGGCTGCCGGAACCCTGGCACCACTGCCCCCAGACGCTGATCCCACGTGGTGTCCCAGCCAGCCAGAGCCGACCTCCAAACCCTGGTCACCTGCCCCACGTTCGCCAGCAGCTGCACACAGCAGGCCAGTTACTCATGGAGCCTGTCCTCTCTCAGGGACCAGGCCTGGCACGGCCTCCTCTCTCGGCCCCACAGAACCCCCCAGGAGAAGAAAAGGGCCCAGAGAAGTGGCCTCAGACCCAGGGCCCACAGAAGCAAGGTTAGCGCCAGAAAGACCCACCCCCTCCCACGTGCTGTGCCTGCAGCCCTCATGCTGGCCCTTGATGGCCCTCAAAGAGGGGACTTGGACACTGAGGTTTTATCAATGGGGGGGTTCCCCAGCCTGGCTCTGGTCCTGACCTGAGTAACCTCTGCAGAGGCTGGGCCAGGGTTCAGACAAAGCTGTGATACAAGCCCGCGGTCAGGAAGGCCGGTGGCCTGGACCCCACAGCTCTGTGCCCACAGCACTGGCCCCTCCGGTCTCCCCCCGCCCCACGTGCTTATGCACACTAAATCTGAGCCACAACGCAGCTAGTCCCCTGCAATTGGGGTGGGGGTGCTCAGGGTGTGGGGAGGCTGCCCCTGTCAGAGATGGGAACTGAGAGTCAGAGGAAGGAGGTGGTCCCCTCCCTCCACCCCCTCCCAATGTCCCCTGGGGGTCAGGGGCTTGTCTGGCTGGTGTGCCGT
>PVJH01040133.1:0-15897 GCA_004026705.1 Nesogale talazaci
ATATTGTGTTAGTATACAGTACAGAGAATACAAATTACCTGAAAAACTCAATTACTAGGAGAATATGATACCAGGATTAGAGGAAGACTTTTTACCAATCTATGCAGATGTGCAAATGATACAACCTTGCTGTATTATTCCAGGTAGACTAGAAAAACACATTCATAATCATGCATATGTGTACAGGAAAGAGCTCTATATACAAGAACAATTGAATATTGAGAATATTGAAAAAGCATCCCAATCCAATCCAATCCAGATCAAGTCCCTAAGTCTGATATTAGCCCATATGTCCGACATCAATCTATGAAGTTCTCTTCAGACTCAGGAAACACATGCAATGATGCTGAATACAGGAAGATCACAGGCCAGTGAGTGGGAAGTCTTGTGGATCCAGTGGTGTTGTAAGCATCTCAGCATGGGCAGGGGTCTCCATGTGGCTTCTACAGTTCCTAGGGCTATGTCAAGATAGGTCCATGTGACTCCTCCTCCGTGATGTCTTGTACAGGGGGAGAGGGAGAGAGAGAGAGAGAGAGAGAGAGAGAGAGAGAGAGAGAGAGAGATTGATTCCCACCTCTAAGGAGGAGGAAATACAGGAGTTCCAAGAATCCTCAGGAGAAGGCCATGCCCTTTACAGAGGCCTCATTGGCTATATCTTAATTGATAGGTTAGACTCCACCTGTACACTCTTTTGTTTGTTTGTTTTTGTTTTTTTGGGGGGGCATCACTGCCCTCTGGTGGTGGGAGTTGGAAACCCAGCCTTTGCTCCTGTGGAGCCATTGCTGGAATTGAACCTCCATCCCAGTGGGCCGCAGTCCCATGCGCAACCACTACGCCACCAGGGCTCAGCCCCCACCCCCACACTCTTAATCCTCAAATTGACACCAGATTATGTAGCTACTGCTTTCTGAAAATGAAGAAGGTTTGAAGTACTTTCTGATGAATGTTAAAAACAACAGCCTTTGTAAAGTTTTCAGTGGCAGCTTCAATGAGTGTTACTTTGAGGACTGAGGTGCACCTAGGTGAATCATTCCATGATATTTTCAGTAAGCTCAGCTGCTTGTGAAAATTGGACATTGAATATGGAAGATTGAGGAAGTATCGATGCATTTAAATTGAGGTACTGGCAAAGGATACGGAAAGTGCCATGGGCTGCCCAAAGGACCCACAAGTCTGTCTTGGAAGCAGTACAGCCAGAGTGCCCTTTAGAGGCAAGGATGGCTAGACTTTGTCTGACATACTTTGGACATGTCGTCAGGAAAAACCAGCACACTTGGCACAGTGGAGGAGCGGTCAAAACGAAGGAGCCCCTGAAGGAGATGGATGGACACAGTGGCAGCCACCGTGGACCCAAACTTTAGAACAACGGTGAGGACCATGCAGGACCGGGCAGTGTTTCCTTCTGTTGTACACAGGGTTGCCAGGCATCAGAATCGACTCAGCGTCATTCAATAACAACAACAACAACAACAGCAACAAATCCACTAGACCACATCTCAGCATAAAATAAAAATCAACCAAATCAACATCTTGATAAGTGGAGAACACTTTCTGGCTGCGAATCTGATGCACTGCACTCCCCTGTCTAGTGGACGCTCCACCCTTCCCGCCATGCTCCTTTCAACAGAGCTTATTCATACATCGGATTCGTGTGCCTCATGAAGTGTCACTTACTGTGTCTGTGCAGGTGCTCTGCTCCCTTGGGCGTGAGAAACGTGAATCTCCGTGGTAAGCGCTGGGGCTTCCCACGAGGACACACTAGCCATCTCTTCTCGCTGACTTCAACTTGGATCTTGGGCTTCGAACTTACTTGGGCTCCACTCAATGTCAGGATTGTGCAGGTAGTTTTCAGTATTATCACCATAGACATTTTCTAAGTCAAGGCTGAGTTATCTTTGAGTAAATACTATCTTTGTATGCGGCATTCTTCTTTGCTCCCAGGTAACATTTCAGGACCAGTGAGAAATACCCCAGCCTTTGCCAGGTTCACTTCTTACCATCCTAATTAGCTCTCATTTGTCCGGGAGTAGAGTGGGCAAGCCCAGAGTTTCCTAAGTATCTTACACCCTCCCATGAAGCAAAGCACCAGACCAACATTTCTTAAGGTCCCTCCCCTTATGGGGATTTCATCCTCCTCTACCCAGTAGCACGAAGTCTTTGCAGCTCCTTCTAATGAAAAATGAGCCCATTGCTCCACCCATAAACCTGGGCAGGTCTGATGTGTTTTCAGGGGTCCTCGAACTATGGCCCATGGGCCATATGCGGCCCACCGAAGACATTTATCCGGCCCGCAGGGTGTTTTTGCTGCCACTGCTGTCCTGCTTAGCAGCAGACTCATCCCAGGCCTGCAGTGAATTTGTTCATGGTTTTGTTTTGCTTTTTAACTATATTCTGGCCCTCCATCTGTCTGAGGGAAAGTGAATTGACCCTTTGTTTGTAAAGTTTGAGGATCCCTGGTTTAGATTGAGACATTGAGTCAGCAGTGAATTTAGGTGCAGAGCTCTCTGAATTTCTCCTTTCATCTCAGGAACCCTCCCAGCACATTGTCCAGAAGCCCTGGCACAAATTGTCCACTCGTACAAGAGTAAGAAAGAAGAATTTATTTTATTTTATTTTTTTTTAGACATCACTGCCCTCAGGTGGTGGGAGTAGTAGGCCCAGCCTTTGCTCCTGGGAGCCGGAATTGAACCTCCATCCCAGTGGGCCGCAGTCCCGTGCCCAACCACTACGCCACCGGGGCTCAGCCCAAGAAAAAAGAATTTATTGTCTTTAAACTCTTTCTCTTTTTTAAAAGGGAGTTTGTGTTTTTGGAAAAGAAGCCCTGGTGGCATATAGCTCAGTGCTTGGTTGCTAAGCAAAACGTTGTTAGTTCAAACCTAACGGCTATTGGAAGAAAAATGGGGCCGCCTGCTTCCATCAGGATTACAGCCTGGAAGCAGTATGGGGCAGTTAAGGCAACAAGGTTTGTTATTATTTATTTTTTAATGGTTAGGTAGCAAAAGCCAACCTGTGAAACCAAAAAGATCGTCAAATCAATGGAACAGTGGTCAAGGAATAAGACAGTCATATAAAAACGATGACAAAATCAGGCCTTCGAGTCAATTCCAACTCATTAGGACCCTGCGGGATAGGAAAGCACTGCCACACAGGGTTTCCGAGCCTGTCATCGGTCTGGATGCAGCTGCCACACTGCCCCCCTTTGGAGCAGCAGATTCAAACGACTGGCCTTGGGGTTAGTAGGCAAGCTCTGGAAATTTTATGCCAGCAGGGCACCTTGAACGAAAGATTTCTGGTTCTAAAAATTCCTTGGTAAGAGCCTCCAAGAAGATGATTAAAAAAAAATAATAAAAATCTTGAAAGGAAAGAAAAATTTAACTCCAACAGTGTTAAATCTTCTTCATAAGACATTGGGAAAATTTCTTGGTTTAAGATTTAGTGTCTAAACAGTATTCTCCCTGTTAGGTGACTTTCCCTGACTGGAATGAGCGCTGCTGATGTGTTCTCAACCTCCAGGGCTGTTTGAAGTCCAGTGAGCTTCTGGAAGAGTTGGTCCCCCTTGTACACGCCTCCTAAAGTGATAGGAGCTGTCTAGACCTGGAAAGAGGAGGCAGTGTTAAAGTCAGCTTGTCTGCGTTGGTAGGAAAAGTAGCATACCATGCTGAAGAGATTCTGAGGAGCTGATACCTCTACTTGAGGGCTCAAGTAGAAAGCAAATGTTTTGAGAATGATGAGGGTAAAAAATGTACAAATGTGCTTGAAAAAAGAAAAAGAGAAAGAAAGATGCATTCTATGATGAGGGCAACAGATGCGTTTGACACATTGGATGGATGTATTGTTTGTGATAAAAGTTCTATGAACTCCCAATACAATTATTATTTTTTTTCACAAAAAGACCCATGGAATTTATCCCACTAATTTGTATTGGGGATGAGTGGCCACAACTCTTGTTCCTGTTTTGAGTTCACTCCCTTTTCCTCCAATTGACTCATAAATTTAAGTGGGTCTGGGAGACTTTCTTCTCTGAAAGGTCGGGGTCTGGAGGTGAGAGGGGCCCACTCTGAGTCTGAATTGGTTCATCACAAGTCTGTTTCAACTGCTCTTTGCCACACCAGAGGGAATATTGTGGAATATCTAAGAACGCTTACTGTCCTTGATCACCCCAAATCCAGAAGACTTCCTTCCACTTGTACCAGAGTGCTGGATTAGAGAACAGCATATGTTTTCATTTCCTGCACTGCACAAGGAGGGAATGAAGGTTCTAAGACAGCAGTTCTCAACCAGTGGGTTGCAACTCCTTTGAGGGTCAAGCGAATCTTCCATAGGGGTAGCCCGTTTCATAAGAGTAGCAATGAAAATAATGCTATGGTTGGAGTGGGGGTGTCACCACACCATGAGGAAGTGTCTCAAAGGGTGGCGGCATTAGGGAGGTTGAGAGCTACTGGTCTACGGGATCCTTTGGTAGTAGTCTCTGCCCATGAGTCACAGAGTCTGGGCATGAAGTAGCAAGAACTGTGCAGAGTGGGAAACAACGTGGCTCCTCTTTCATCATGTGTGAAGAGGTTCTGCAGAAGGAACACTGGGGGCCTTCTACTTCCCTGCCTTCACTTCCAAGTGCTTCATCCGTCTCAGGCTTCATGGTCTGTGTGCCTAATTGAGAGACCCAAAGGAGTCTGCTCTGTCAGATTCACCTGCAGGTAAGCCCCTGGCTCTTGCTACTGGTTAAATTAGATTTGGGATCACTCACTTTCAAATTGGATATTGTATTTGGTGCATATGCTCTCCCTACCCACTGCTTGTAGGGGAAGAATCCATATTTGAGTGAAAAACACTAAATTCCAGCTCTAACATTCTTGTGATCCAGTAATGCAAAGTGAAACTCAAAACAAGGACAAAACACTTCTTGTTTGTGTCAAGGTACAAGATAACAATGCTATCAGGAGTGTTATCATGGGCTGAGCCCCGGTGGCGTAGTGGCTGAGTGCGGGACTGCGGCCCACTGACTTGACGGTTCAAATCCAGCAGCAGCTCTCCAGGAGCAAGGCTGGGCCTCCCACTCCCACCAGAGGGCAGTGATGGCCCCCCCCCCAAAAAAAAGAAGTGTTATCATCTGACTGGACAGCTATTATTTTTGGTTATTAAGAACATTTACTAAGTCATTTAGATACAAAAAATAAGGGCACAGTAGCAAGATTATCATTAGTACCAGTTAACATTGATAAACAAGGCGCTTTTTACTAGGAATCAAGGTGGCAGAAGATGTAATTTTTAAAATTACATTCTTTCATCATAGAGATTTTTATACCTTTCCTATACAATGAATTTTTTTTTTGTTTTTTTGGGGGGGCATCACTGCCCTCTGGTGGTGGAAGTAGGAGGCACAGCCTTTGCTCATGTGGAGCTGGAATTGAACCTCCATCCCAGTGGGCTGCAGTCCTGCGCACAACCACTACGCCACCGGGGCTCAGCCGCCTATACAATGAATTTGATTTATTAAAATAATTCTCATTTAATTGTCTCTTATATAATTGTGTATCTAGTTATATGGCACTCACCTTAGCATAATTATATATATTTTAATAAATAATTTTATTGGGGACTCATGCAACTCCCATCATCAATACATAAGTCAATTGTACGCATACCACATTTGCACACCGGTTGCCATCATCACCCCCGAAACATCCTCCCTCCCCTTACTTCCCCTCCCTCCCCACTCCCCCTCAAACCCTTAGTGATTTACACACTGTTATTACTTTTTCATATCGTGCTCTGTCCAATGTGTCTCTTCACCCACTTGCCTCCCTCCGTACTCCAGAGAGGTGATATGTAGTTCCCTGAAATTGGTTTCCTCCTTCCACTCCACCCTCTCTTCACCCTCCCGGTATTGCTCCACCCACCACTGGTCCTGAAGGGAGCCTCTATCCTGAATTCCCCACGTTTCCATATTTGTGTAGTAACTGTCTAGCATAGTATCCATCTCTTCAAGGGTCTCACCTCATGGCACCTTCTCTGTCTACTTTCTGACACACCAATGTCAGTTTCCTGTCAGTGATACTCTTCCACTAGAGCAGGTAGCATTAGGCAAGCCACAAACATACTCTGTGCTTATGTGAATGAATGCTTCAGGCAGAAAGCAGTTACCTCTTTTGAGTTAACGGTTTTCATGACATCTCATAGTAATCTTTATGACCCAGTGTTCAAAGGAGATTTATTATCTTGAGTTCCTTTGAAAAAATAATTGATAAAGTTCCTGTCAGTCAGAGTCATGAGGCTCAAAAACAACATATATTTTGTGCTTTATTTGAAGGATGGTGCAGGTGAAAAGAGAGAACTTCTGTCCTTCTCTTCTGGCACAGCCACCCATTATACCTTTGTGCTCTCTCTCTTTTTCCTCGTGACATAGATTTTAGTAGAAGCTATTAATTATGACATCTGTCTGGCATGTACACGGTCCATTGATCTTTCTAGATTCTTCACCGGGACTACAATTTAAATGCATCAATTCTTCTTCAATCTTCCTTATTTTTCGGGGGGGGGGTGCGCATCACTGCCTCTGGTGGTCATGGGCGCTACCCACTGCTGCTCCTGGAGAGCCGCTGCTGGATTTGAACCGCCAAGCCCGCGGGCTGCAGTCCCGCACTCCACCACTGACGCCACACGGGCTCAGCCCCCATATTCCTTATTTAATGCCCAACTTTCACATGCATATGTGAATTGATTACATTGAATACATATGCATTTCACCTGCATATGTGAATATTCACGGGACTATGTGAATGCCATGGGATTCTATAAATTTTTTCTACTCAGTATATTCCCCAAAGAAGGAGAGCAGAAAACACAAACTTATTTTGGAACAATCATTGCTCAGTAACATTAGTCAATCTCAAAGAGAGAAATATTTATGACACCATTATTAGGAAGGGATAAAAATGGTGTCATCCTGAAGGAAAAGGCTTTGGATGCTCTGATGAGACTAGGAGTTGGAGGTGGAAAGGAGAGAGGCAGGGAGGGGAAAAGAGAGGGGCGAGTGGGTGGGGAAAAGAGGAAGAAAGTCACAGGGGGTGGGGGTGAGATACTGTCACAGTTCTGATGCAGCATATGCAACAAAGGGGTAATGTGTTTGTCTTTATACGTGTTATATCCCACAATTAAAACAGGAAAAATTAATGAATTTTTTAAAGTGTCGCAGCCTTGAAAGTCCTCCAATCTCCTAATCTATTGCATGTAATACTGCTCTGAGAGGTGATTAAAGGAAGAAAAGCCAACTTAGAACTGACTTCAGTGCCTTGGTGGCACATGAGCTAGTTTCAAACAATTTGGAAAAAAGAGTGTTTTAATAACCCAACAAGTAGGAAATGTTCTTAAGCTGCCAGATGATAGCCTCCTTATTATAGCTACACAGTGTTTTGTAATTCCTCATATCTTTTGTGGGTGTTACATAATTTCGTGTCAACTTGAAGATATATGAACGTGTAGGAGTGGTATTCAACCTGTCCATCAGGTCACAGCTGGATGGTGAAGCCTTGTGGGTGTGGCTTTTTCATAAATAGGGCCCTGGGAACTCCCCCCTCCCAGCCCCTCTGCCTCCCCCTTCCTGATGGCAGCCCAGGTGTTGCCAGAGCCCTGCGATGCATCCACCACCACTGGATATGGATCACTTTGCATCCACTGACAGGGATCTTCCTGCATTCTGCGTCATTGCTTGTGTGACTGCATGAGCCTGAAGAAGATCTTCTGGACTAGTATCAGACTTAGGCCCTGGAGTTGGAGTGGGCTGAGACGTTTCCTTGATATATAATTACTTCTTGATTTCAAATTCTCTCTCTTTTTTTCTTTCTGTCCTTTTTTTTCAATTATTTTATTGGGGGTTCTTACAGCTCTTATAATATTCAATACATCATTTGTATCAAGCACATTTGCACACATATTGCCATATTCATTTTGAAATATTTTCCACTTGCGCCCTTGGTATGAGCTTCTCCTCCCCCCTCGCTCCCTTTTTAAATAAATCATTTTATTGGGGGGTCACACAACTCCCATCACGATCCATACATACATCAATTGTAGCAGGCCACATTTGTATACTTGTTGCCATCATCACTCTCCAAACACCCTCCCTCTACTTAGACCCCCAGTTCAGCATCTTATATTTCCCTTTCTTCCCCCCTCCCATGAACCCTTAATAATTTACAAATTATTATTATTTTTTCATATCATACACTGTCCAATGTGTCCCTTTACTCACTTCCCTGTTGTCCATGGCCCAAAGAAGAGACTATATGTAGATCCCTGAAATTGGTTCCCCCTTTCTACTCCACCATCCCTCCACCCTCTTGGTATCACCACTCCCCCCACTAGTCCTGAGGGATCATCTATCCTAAATTCCCCATGTTTCCGACTTCACTGTCTATCCCATGGTCTAGCCAGATTTGTGTGGTAGAATTGGGACCATATGAGTGTCACTGGGTTTGCCTCTCTGCTCATTTCGGCCTAACACACCTTCCAGCTATTGAAGGTTATAGGAGTTGTAAGAGCCTCCAATAAAATTATTTAAATTTTTTTTGTTTCTTTAGTCACCTCAGCCTAATATAGATGCCATAGCAAAGAGTTGTGAAGAAATTAGATGGTGCCCAGGTATCAGAAAGAATAACATTTGGAGTCTTAAAGCCTTACTACTTAAAACAGTAGTAAGCGAGGTGAGGTGCCAATTAAGTCCACATGGAAGAAGGACACAAACCTGTGTGATCCAAAGTTTTTTTGTTGTTGTTGGGCATCACTGCTCTCCGGCGGTGGGAGTAGGAGGCCCAGTCCCACTGCTGGAATTGAACCTCGGTCCCAGTGGGCCGCAGTCCCGCGCACAACCACTACGCCACCACGGCTCAGCCCAATGCAAAGTTTTTAAATAATAAAATTCAAACCTGAAGGAGAGAATGGTATCAGAGATTTAATTATGAACACCTGAATTCCAAAAGGTTATGTCGGAAAGTGGGATTTCAAAAATCCATTAGCAGAGTCCCAATGTGAATTAAATATCCTCTGATCATAGTCCGAAGATATGATAGCCTTGTTATCAGACAGGGAGCATAGTAAAGTAGATTATAACAGATGGAGTTGGATTACAATGTAAGACTTACCATTTAATTTCCCTTTTGTCCCATTCAAAGATTTTAAAGTTTTCTTTTTAATATAATTCTACAATCTTTTCAACGAAGGTGTTTTTATTCCCTTTTGTCATTTTTTGTTGTTGCTGCTGTTTGCTTTTTGTTTGTATTCATATGATTTTTTTTGTATGTATAATCCAGGATAATCAGGATAGAGCTATAGAGACAGTACCTGAATTAATTATTACTTAGGGGTATGGCAGGAGAGGATGAGAAGAAATGGGGAGTTAACAGCAATGAGTATGAGAAGAATAAGTCCTGAAATGTATTGTGATGATGATTGCACAACTCTTTTGAATATTATTGAATAGCTGAGTTTTATGATATATGAAGTATATGTCTATAAAACTTTTAAAATGAGTACAATGACAGATATTTAGGGTCATACAAGGACTTATAATTATCTCAGTTTGGACAATGGATTATGCAAATAGGATCTTTGGCAAGAATAATAGAAAAGATTCCCCACTAGATTCCCCACTGCTAATTAAAGATATGATAAAATAAGGTAAGTTATTGATCATACTATGATTAAGAGCTTGGAAGCTAACCAATAAGCCAGCCATCATACCCACCCATAAAACCCTATGGGACAGTTCGACCCTTCTAAAGTGTTTCTGTAAGTTAGATTTAACTTGATGACAATGGGTTTTTTCTTTTTTGGTTTGGTTTGGTTTTTTGGGGGGAGGGTGGGGGTGGGAAAATTTATTTTAATAAGATAAATTTTAGTTTTAAAGTAATTTAAGAGTTCTATTGACATGTGTCGTCTTTAAGTATTATAAATGCAAAATGCAAATCAATTAGGGTCCTGGCACACCAATCTTAGGCAAAGTCTGTATGTTAAGTTAGTCTGATTATTTGCCATTGGACAATTATAAGATAATTCATTGTTTTCATTTTTTTCACTGTTTTCATTTTTAAGATAGAGAAAGTGTATGTGTCTGCTCATGTAGTTCTCTAAGTGGTAGTTGGTATGAGGCTCTACAACTGAGGAATTCAACTCTTATAATGTTGGCTCTAATTGGTGTGTTTTTCTCCCGTGTTCCCTACAATAATTAGACTCCTGTTGCACTTTGAATCTTCCTCTGTTTCCATTTCAAATGCAAGGGCATGGATATTTCTTTTTCCAAATTTGTCTGCAATATTTTCCATGAGAGGAGGACTGAACAGTAAAATAAATATTATTCCTGCAACTCAAGTTTTCATAAAGGATAGCACTTCAGACCAACAAGGACACTCACATCTAAATCAACACAACTACAGATCTTGGGTGGGGAAATGATGACAACATTTTTCATTTGGACAGCCATTACTTATCTAAACTTAGTAAATGGGGAGCAAAGTTGTTCTTTGTAGACTTTTCCAAATCAGGAGTGCCAAGGTAAACACTTGGAGCCAAACTTGTGACAGATTTTTTTTTTTTTTTGCAGTAGAACTGCTAGTAAGTCTAGAGAGAGAAAGTAGGGTGGGAGGCAGTCCTGTTTGTCTCTCAAAGATCCCTCACTCTTTCTGGTATGGAAATAGTACATGAGGTCTGGCCAGACCCTTCCTTCAACTGAGCAAGCATCTACAGCATTAGCTGAGGACTCTTCAGAATTTATCATTTTATTTTGTTTTGTTTGTTTTTTTGGGGGGCATCACTGCCCTCAGGTGGTGGGAGTAGGAGGCCCAGCCTTTGCTCCTGTGAGCTGGAATTGAACCTCCATCCCAGTGGGCCGCAGTCCCGTGCACAACCACTACACCACCGGGGCTCAGCCCAGAATTTATCATTTTAAATAAGACTAGTTCATTTAGATTTATATGATTTCTGTTGTACTTTCATTGGAAATATATGTCCTGAAATTAAAATCAATGAAGTCAGTTTAATCCCTTTCTCAGTTTCTAGGAGGTACACTTAAATCATTTTTATTTTCTTGGAGTTAAATTGTTCCATTTTTATTTGTCAAAAAGAAGCCTCAGGATAATTTTTCTCATTAAAATTTCATAACAAGGGGGCTGAGCCCCGGTGGCGTAGTGGTTGTGCGTGGGACTGCAGCCCACTGGGATGGAGGTTCGAGTTCAGCTCCACGGAGCAAAGGCTGGGCCTCCTACTCCCACCACCTGAGGGCAGTGATGCCCCCCCCAAAACAAAACAAAACAAAACAAAACAAAACAAAACAAAACAAAACAAAACAAAATTTCATAACAAGGGCTGAGCCCCGGTGGCGTAAGTGGTTGAGTGCGGGACTGTGGCCCACGGGCTTGGTGGTTCAAATCCAGCGGCGGCTCTCAGGAGCAGCGCTGGGTAGCTCCCACAACCACCAGAGGGCAGTGATGCCCCGAAAACAAAAAACAAGAAAACAAAGTTTCATAACAAAAATAGGTCATTATCAGGCTAGGTTCTATGAAGAAGCAAAATCAGTAATGCTTACATATGTATGTATAAAAATAACTTGATACCCAAAAAATGGCTTACATGGTTATAGAAGTGAACCAGTGTAAATCCAGGCAGGTTTCCAAGACATGGGTGAGACCTTAGAGTGGAAGTTTATCTTGACTCACATAGCCATGGGATTGATGATCAGTAGCAGGAAGACTGTAAACTGTTGGCTGCAGCAGAGGCTAAATTCAAGGTCAACAGATCAGGCTTGTGGCTGCAAAGGTGATGAAGACAAAATTGGCACATCAGATGACAGGTTGCTCACTGATGGTTCCCAGAATTGACTAGTAACATAACAGGTCATGGCCCAAGTTCAAAGGACTGGAGGCCAATGGGTCAGATCCAGACCCTGCAAAAGCAAACAATTTTTTTCCATAAAATCCTTATATTACCTGCAAGGAGGCCATACACCTCGGGAAACTTCCTTTCAACTATATTAGGACTGTGAGCTGGGTAGGATTCAAGCAAATGTGTACAAAAGCAGAAAGAAAAATTAATGGATTAATTGTAACTTCAAGAAGAGTAAGCATGCATTACGAGGTTACCATAATACAATCATCATAACGGAAACAATACTAAAATTGATTATACTATGTTGGTAATCATGACAAGATTCAGAATACAACATGAAAAGAAACAATATTGAAAATAGTAAAAGCTAATTGCAGTGTCCTGAACCAGGGGACAAGGGAGTACCTTCTAAAATTCATCACCAGCAGAGATTTTTCCATAAGGGGAGAGAGAACTGGCAGGTCAACTAGCAGTCAACTTTCTGAGAGAGGAAGGAGGGACGGGCAAGTCATTTCACAGCTAACAAAAGCAGACGGTTATTTGGCTAGTCTGCCTCACTTGGCAGGGTTTTCCTTTTCTTTCTTTTTTTGTGGGCATCACTGCCTCTGGTGGTTGTGGGTGCTACCCAGCCGCCGCTGGATTTGAACCGCCAAGCCTGCGGGCTGCAATTCCGCACTCAACCACTTACGCCACCGGGGCTCAGCCCTCTAGCAGGGTTTTTCATGGTTAGATCAGTTCATGGGTTAGTACTCAGTGTTAACTGCCAACCCACTGGAAATCTTGAACCAACAAAGTTGACACAAACCCTTAACTACCACACTGCTCAATCATTTAGTTTTTGTTTACATCAAATTTTAGTGATCACAGCTTCTGTCACTGAATTTTTTTTCTGGTCAGGTTCAAAGCTTACAATTCTATAGTTAAGTCCAATGTCTCAGGCTCAAATGTGCAGATCTAAATTTGGCCAGAAGAATTGTTTTTAAATAAAATTTTCATTGATGTACAGTTTCACCCATTGCGAGGATAAGTTGTGCGAATTATTTCTACCTATAATATTCATTATTAATCGGATCAAATATGGTATTAATTTTCAGATAATTATGTTCATTTTTCTCTGGAAAATCCTTCCATATAGGAATGGAGCAGTTAAGTTAGACATGGAGCCAATTCTGTAACTACGGTAGATGTTTCTAATCCTAATCTCGGATAAAAGGACAATGCGTAAGTATAGGTCTATTGCCTTTGCATTGACATTGATACCTAACAGAATGGGAGTAGGCAAAATGTTTCTGCCCAGGGCAAGGCAGGAAGCACTTCTGGCTTTGAGTGCTATATAGTCACTGTTCCAACTACTTAGCCTCACTGTGATGACATGAAAGCAACCATGGCCGATATGTAAATTAATGGAAATGGCTGTGTTCCAGTAAAAATTATTGTAAACATAGAAGGGGGCTCAGATGTGGCCCAAAGGTTGTAGTTTGCCAATTGTAGGTGAATATTCACTTTATTGCTTATTTTAGGAAAAAAAATCCTTACCTGATAGGAAGCATCAGAAAATAACAGAAAACCTATGGTCTTCTAGTAAATTCCAGCTCCTCTGACCTTACAGGACAGAGAAGAATGACCTCACAGTGTTGCCCAGGCTGTAATCCTGAGGAAAGCCCAGGGCCACATCTTTCTCCCATAGAGCAGGTGGTGAGTTCGAGCCTCTGAGCTCTCACCCAGCAGCAGCGCACTTAACAACTGTGCTGTCCGGGCCATGGATCCTATAAATAAAGGCCCCCGGGAACCTCTTCTACACAAAAGAGATTATTTGATTTTATCCAGGTTTTCTGGATCACAGCAATTATATAAAGCACTGTCCATCACAAGATGTATAGATGGTGGTTTACTGGACTTTCTCAAAGGATCTCAACACTCTGCAGACTGAAATTAAGAACCATAGAACCGGGGTGAGCCCCGGTGGTGTAAGAGGTTGAGTGTGGGACTGTGGCCCGCGGGTTTGGCGGTTCAAATCCAGCAGCGGCTCTCAGGAGCAGTGCTGGGTAGCTCTCATGACCACCAGAGGGCAGTGATGCCCACAAACAAACAAACAAAAAAACAACAAAGATTACATATGACAAAATAATAAAAAATTTTTAAAAAGAACCATAGAACCTCTGGATTGTAGATAGGAGAAAGATAGCCATATTTCTATCACATTGGAAGTGAAAACAGGTCATTCTTGAACCCCACATCACACAGAGTTAGTTCCAGATGAGGGTTAAGATAAAAATCGACAGCAAAGCATGACACTAACATTGTTATTCATGCTAGGACTACCATATCACTCACTTGGGCATATTAGATAATTCTGAACGTTGATGAGGATATATAACATTGGACATCATCTTGTTGCTCCCTTAAAAAGCAATAGCAAGTAACAAAATACAAAAAGAAAAATTCATTACAAAAAGGCCGAAGTCCTATAGAAAATACATTGAACCAAGTGGAACTGAGTTCGTCAAGAATGTCTCTGAAGTGGGAACAAGGTGTGCTATTAGGAATGTTTTCAGCTGCACATACTGTCAGAAAGTTCTCAGGAGTTCATGAGGGAGGGGGAAATATGAGGAGCTGAAAACAAGGGCTCGAGTGGAAAGAAAATGCTTTGAGAATGATGATGGCAACAAATGTAAAAATGTGTTTGACACAATGGATGGATGTATGGATTGTGATAAGACTTGTACAAGCTCCCAATAAAATTATTTATTAAAACAACAACAAAAAAGAAAATTCTACTAAGAGTGCTTTAAAAAGGTAGCGGTTCCTGCTCCATACTCACCTTCATGAAGTGCTCTCTGAAGAAATGTGTGCTACAGCCGAGTGTGGTGAAGAAAGCAGATAGTGCCCGGTCACCAATCAGAAGAGGTCTATGGTCTTCAAGGCAGCCATCTAAGGGGGACATCACAAGCCTCCATGTAAGTGAGACATCAACCAAGTCCACATGGAAGAAACCCACCAGCCTGTGTGACCCAAATATGACAAATGACAAAATCCAAATATGATGAAGGGAAAGGCGTCACAGCTTACATTGTGAGCACTCAATTTGAAGAGAGCCATGGAGGACAGTGGGAGCCTGAAATCCATCTGCAGAGTATCTACTCAAAGCAAGCATCTGACAGATCCCCACTGGCCACATTTGAGGGACATGCACGGCCTTACTATCGGACAGAGATTAGTGCAAACTTGATCGTTGTGGATGGGACTGCAACATAATATACCTGGTCAGTTGACCTCCCTCTTGACCCATCCTGAATTTGCTGTAGGTTTAAATATTTCTCATTTGTTCTAAGAAAGAGAATTTTTCTCTGACTTACTTTAATATTTCTCATGACTTTTGTTTTTACTGCTTGTCTTGCTTTTTATTTTTTATGTTGTGTTTCCCAGTTTCAGAAGCACAGAAAGAGTGAATGCATAGAAAAAAATAACTGAGGAAATAGCTTATCAGGTATGGGGGGAAGGTTGTTGAGGAAAATTGAGGAAATAATGAACACGGGAGGGCAAAGGGTACACTAGAATTGATTATAATGATGTATATACAACTCTTTTTTAAAGTGACAACTATGGAAGTATATTACTTATTATTTTAAATCAATAAAACTATTGGGAAAAAATAGAGGTCCAGAGGTAGTTAAGGGCTGATACTAGTTTTTCAGCTCATGTTTCTTCTCTTAGTCTACTCTTACCATTCTAAGTTCATTGGTCTCTACATTTGTTGTCTCATGGTTGCATATGAATTCTCTGATTCTAAACATTCATCAACATTTGAAACAGAAAAAATGAGTAAAGCCCATCAATAGGTGAGGTGACATCCTTTTGCAGAGGGGTTACAAGGAGGAGATGAGTCAGTTAAGATACAGGGTAGGAGCTATGAAATATGCAACCTTCCTCTAGTTCCCATGCTGCCTCCCACCCGCTATCATGACCCCAATTCTACCACATAAATCCAGCTAGACCAGGAGATGTACAGTGAAGTTGGAAACA
>PVJH01040134.1:0-15900 GCA_004026705.1 Nesogale talazaci
CAGTCTCCCCAGCAACTCACTAGTCCCCCCCCCCCAGTGCAGCAAACTGGCAGGCAAGTGGGGGTTGGTTTCAGTGATCAACAATAAATAAGACTTCCTTATTGTCAAATGCTGTTAAATCGGCTCCAACTCATAGTGACCCTATATAAAAATTTTAAAAAACTGCTTAGTGTTTGCCTTCCTCAAAATGGCATTGAACACATTGCTGCAACCACTATTTCAACTCATTCTATTGAGCTTCTTCCTCTTGTTTTCTGACCCTCTGCTTTACCAGGAATGATGTCCTTCCACATAGGAACTGATATGGCCTGATAAAAAGTTCAAAATTGTGTGGTGGTATCTCACCATCACAATTTCTGAGGAGCACTCTCCTTGTACTTCTTCCAAAGCAAGTTTGTTCATTCTTCGAAAGTCTATGATGTAGTTATACATCCTCGCACACATCTTAATTCAAATGTAGCCAGTACTCCTCAGATTTGCTTATGCATTACTCAACTTCCCTATGTATGAGGTGACTGAAAATATCTTTTTCCTTATGTATCTTAGTTCGGATGCTCCAACTTCCAATGAAGCCTGATTGCTTACTGGTATTTGAAATATGTACCAGGGACCTGGTTGCCAGCATCACAGCAAAAGACAAGCCTCTAAAATATGACAAAATTTCAGGCAAGGAGTGAGTTATTTGTGTGCCTAATAGCATTCTATTTATCACATAGGATGCAGTTAATAAAAACATTAAGGAAGTTATATGAATATCAAATTAGAGCTGACTTTAAAGGATAGATCACTTGGGGAGAATTTTATTGTATATTATACATAATTTTGAAGATATGACTAAATATGTACACAACTTTTATATATTTTTTAAAATTTGCTTAATAAGCTGCTTTAAGATGATTACTTTTGAAAGCTATTTCCTCCTTCAATAATGCAACCTCTTGAGTATATTTAAAAGTTACTGATTTGTAACTTGGAAGCTCTTTAGCCCAAATTGACAGCCTTTGTAAAAAGCTAACACATAGCATGCTCTTTTCAGGTACTCAGTTGAAGCCGCGTAGAACATTTCAAAGGACAGGAAACTCATTCCTCATAAGGCAATCCACTCTGCTTTGGATTGTCAATTTTTAATTGTCTAGGAAGTTCTTGGGTGAAATTTCTTTTCGTGTAGCTTGCCTCCCATTGTTCTTAGTTATGTCTTCTAAAGCTGCACAGAGTAACTGGCTGGACAGTTCTACATGACAGACCTGTAAACATTTGAAGGCAGTAACTATGTCCCTGTAGGTCATCTGTACTCAGGCTAAAAATCCCCAGTTCCCTCAAACATTCCGCAGGTTGTGTAGTCTTACCAATTTAGTAGCCAGTTTGTATTTTAAAATAATCTATGATGGAGAAGGATTTTTCATAAAACTATTCACCTAGTTTGAGGCTATTACATAAATTTTAGAAAGACACCCTTTGTGGTGGTGGTTACATAATTTTGTGGCCACTTGAAGATATAAAAGTGCAGTGGTGGAATCTACTCTGTCAATGATGGCACAGTCTCATGCTGCCCTCTTATAGGCATGACCTTCTCAAGAGATGGATCCTGGAAACCTCCTCCCCTCTCCTTGATTTCACCTTCCTTTTGAGAAGCCATGCTGAGACCAGCAGGAGCCCGTGAGATACATCTGTGGACACTGGATCCCTAAGACTTTGCACCCAAAGATTGGTGATGCTCCTACATTCTGCATCATTGAATGTGGCATCACGAGTCTCAAGATGGGCTTATGAACTAGTATGTGACTTATAGACTTGACTTGCACTGGGCTGGAATATTTTATTGGTACATAATTATTTCTTGATAAAAAGCTCTCTTACACATATATGATCATTGAAATTGTTTCTCTTGTCAACACAGCCTAACACACTCAGAAACGTGCTTGTATAAAAGAAGTAAGGTACCTAATGCCAAAATGGGTTAAAGCCTCGACTTCTAGGTTTTAATGTCATGCTGTTTTAGATTAAGCACAAGTATTTTAGGATTTGGCTTGCTGGAGAGATCTTGTAGTGATTTAGTGAGAGAGACCTGTAAGGTTGGAAGTAACTCAGTGATGACAATGTTACTTCTTGCTGTCCCAGCAGAGAAGTAGTTTCTAGGAATCTAGTTTCCATATCTATCATTGGAACTCTTCTGACATTCTGGTGGCAGGACATTAAAGACAACTGGTTCATGAGTATCATTAGCTCAAAGGCATTTTAAATTTATGCAAAAGAAAAGTTGAAATGACTTAAAGTTGTATTGATCATATAATAAGGAAAGTATAGAGCAGTTTTTCTAAAGTTGACAATAAATCTCAACATTTATATGACATTACGAATGAGTTATGAAGTTGAAAAAAATGTTTCCAATTAATCAGTGACAAAGAATGCAAACCATTCATGCTAGTCGAAAATCTAATTATCATTTACTTTCTTCTACAGATTGTTATGAAACTGTCATTTTACATACATATCTATATTAGTTTATCAAACTGGTATTTTCAGTTTTCACAGTTTATAATTCTCATCATTTTGGATAAATAGTTTTGTACTTATTTTGTGTAATTTAAGGAGGACCACCAAAGTGTATTAACTTTTGTTTCCACAAAACTTGGAGCTTGAATTCTTTCTGCTCTCAGAGTTTAGTGAAGTCCAACCAAGTATTAACACAATAGAGCCCGTGTCTTCTTTTTTCTAATACTCTATACTTGCTGAGGCAGGCTGGTCCAGTTTAGCTTTTCTGGCAGTCTCAACATACTGATTTCAGGACTGCTGAATCAGAACCTCGGAGTCGGATGGTGCCTTGAAGGTCATCAAAACCAAGCACTCATCCTACGATCAAATCCCTCATTGATGCCCTGTCAGGCAGTCATCACCACATGGTTGAATGCTTCCAGTGCCAAGAAGCTCATTATGTTTTGTGGGATTCATTCCAAGTTTAAACAGCTCTAAGTTTCAGAAGGTTTAAACCGTGTCTTTCACTGAAGCTGCAACAAAAGTAAATCTCTATCTCTTTGTGTGTGTACATTTGTTTTATATTAGCTATTTTTATGTATGTCATTGTAATTTTTAAATATAACTTGATCAAGATATAAGCTATATAGCCCGCATCTCATTCATTTTCCAAATATATAACTGAATGTACTTCTGTGCATTTACAAAATTGTACAGCCATCACCACTATGTAAGTTTTGAGCATTTTTCCCCAAAGAGCCCTAGTAGTCATTACCAGTTAATCCTTATCACCACTACCCAGATCCCAGCAAACTTGAGCAATCACAGATCAACTTTCTGTCTTTATAAATTTGGGATTACACAATAGATGGTATATAACAACTACTTTATTTTATTTTGCATTATGGTTTCAATATTTAAAGATTTTTGAAGAAACCAAATGTAGAAGTTTGCATTCTTTTTGATGGAATTGTGTTTTTAAAGTTATTTTCACCGAATTAAAAGCCTTTGCTTTTCTCCCAAGTTGTCTGACACAGAGTTGTAGAAGTGGTCAATTATCTAGTGTTGTCCATTATTGAAAAGTCATCTGCTGTCCTTATCATAATTGCACTGTCTTATCTTGGTACTGCAGTTAATCTCCTTGAGAAGGTCAGGGCTAAAACCAGCTATCAGCATTGATATATACATATACAAAAAAGTGTGTGTAGTTTATAAAGCCACCTAGTCATTTGGTCTAAAACTGAGCAAACAAGTAAGGTCTCACTGACAGATTTCTATTCCAAAGCTGCCAGTTATATGATGAAAAATTTAGCATACTACTGCTCACTCTCCTACCCAATTTAAACAGATTAAAAAATAAACAACCATTCTGGGAAATTACTCACTTTTGAAAGGAAATATATCTTGAAAAAGTCTTTTGATGCAGCAATATGATTTGGAGGACATCAATATATATTCTAGGTTGTGGGTCAGCGTCCTTTGTTCAGATGTCATGTCTAAGACAAAGTTTACTGTGGAAACTAAAACCCACTATGAGAAGGAAAGCAGTGTCATCAAAGAGACGCATGATATCTGATGCTTAAAAACAAGAAAAAAATTGCTGAGGCAGTAATATCCATTGATATTTGAATGTTCACCTATACTCATTGAAGTTTGTTAATGTGCATATTAGCTTCATTTTTCTTAATGGTAGAAGCCACAAATTACCTAATTAAAATATAGAAACATGGTTGTGGTTGTTGCTGTTGTCAGCTCCCACCAAGCTATATCTGACTCCTTTGATTGAGGCCCTTCCTGCACCATCTTCATATTGTTCTCATGTCTGAGTCCATTGTTGTTGACGCTGTGCCAATCCACCTAATCAAGGTTCTTCCTCTTTTTCATTGCCCTTAAATTTACCACTCATGGCAACTCTTTGCCCCTGAGTGTGTTCTCCACTGCTAGCATGTACTGAATATGTGAGCCAAAGCCTCACCATCCTTGCTTTTAAGGAACACTCTGTATTTTTCAGAGTATTTCCATTGCAGTCTATGAGGGCTTCTTGCTTTTGCTGTTGATCCCCTAATGACAAGCACAAACACTTCAGCCAGAAAGAGTCTCATGGAAACATAGATCACTTCTCAAGACCTTGAAACTGAAAATGTCTTTTCATTTCTAGCAGAGTTAATGTCTAAGTTCTTCGATTGAGCTAAAAGATCTTACATCTCTCTGGCTTTATCTTCTACCCCTTTGCCTGACCCTCTGTATGTGTTTACTTGAGAGCGTTTGCATTTCTAGGAGCTTTGTTTTGTTTGCTTGGAATAATGTTTCCCCAGGTATAAGGATGACTTCCTCCCTCATTGACACCAAATCTTTTTCTCAGGTAGGTCTCCATTTGTCATCTTACTTGCTAATTCTTTCCCCATACTCCTTATGCTCCTTTCCTGTTGTTTCTCTGCAGGGGTAGTGAATTATTTAATCTGACTCTTCTACTGCAAATCTTTGTAATTTCCATCAAGGATGTTATTTTGTTTTGTTTTGTTTTGTTTTGAATGGATCTGGGAAAGAAGGTGGAGGGAAACACACTGATAATATTCACCTGTGGATAAATGATGAGCAAGATACATTGACCTGCAATCCTGCAGGGTATAAAATGCCCCCTTAGACTTAAGAGGTCAAATTTCACTACCAGCAAAAACCCAGGATAGAATGCATTCACTGAGCCCCGATATCCCTGCACAGTTAACCACCTTGATCCAGTAGACATTTATGATATTAGAGAAACAACAGCAGAACAAACAGTCAAAGCATGAGACAGAGAAATAACTTCCCAGACCACAGAACAAGGGAAGCTGAGTGCTTTGGGGTGTAAGGCTTCCGTGTGGAGTGGTGTGCTTCTGAACACTTAGCTGGGGGAGCTGGACTGGCTGACCCATGGCGCTGGAATTGAGTGCCTTCAGATTGAGGCTTACAGCACAGTGGCATGCCTTTTGGACATTTGTTCACAGTCCTGAATGAACTTTGTAACATGTCCTGACTGAACATCTGTATCTTGAACATTTGTCATCTACACTGCAACCTAATAATTTCCTTAATAAACCCTTTATTCATGAATATTGTCTGTGATGTTAAGTGGTCATTGCAGTTATACAATTATTGAATCTAGATGAAAAAGTAGAGAAAGCTGTTTGATACAGAATATAACTTTCATAGTATTTTTGACCTTTAAGTTTGCCATATTCTTTGTTTGTTTCTTCCCCATCCATCCCTGTATAGAATGTAAATTTTTAAAAATATTCTTTTTTTGCTGGCTTTAATTTTTTTTTGCGGGGGGCGGGGGGCATCACTGCCCTCTGGTGGTCATGGGAGCTACCCAGTCTTGTTCCCAGAGAGCTGCTGATGGATTTGAACCGCCGAGTCAATGGGCCACAGTCCCGCACTCAACCAATATGCCACCGGGGCTCAGCCCCTAGAATGTAAATTTGATGAATGTTCATAATCTAAGCTGTTTTAGGTACAGATAGATAACTTATGCTCAATAAACATTTATTCTCTTACTGTCTGTGTTAGTCTGGGTAGACTAGAGGAACAAATTTCATAGAAAAGCATATGGATATAAGGAAAAGGATACAATAGGAACAAGACATTGAGAAAACATCCCAGCCCAGTCCAGTTCAAAGTCATAAGTCTGATATTAACCCATATGCCAGAAATCAGTCTATAAAGTCTACTTCTGACTCATGAAGTCACAGATCAGTACGTACAGAATCCTGGTGCTAGCAGGGGTCTCCACATGTCTACTCGCTTCCAGGGCTCAGGGTCTATCAACAGTATCCAGTGGTGGCAGAAGCAACTCATAGCTTGCATGGGTCCCTACGTGGTTTCACCAGCTTCAGAGGTCTGGCTCCATCAGGGCAAAGCTGTGTGGTCTCTCCACCAGCTCCTCCAACTTCTTGGATGCTGCCATCTTGTCTTGTCCTTGATTCATCGTCTCTAGAACTAACTCCCAACAACTGGGGAAGATAGCTTCTTGTCTTCAAGAGGGCAATATCGAGAGATTTCCCTGACGTATTAGGAGAAAGCCATGCCCACATAGAGACCATTATCTACTCAATAGCTATCTCCAGATTAACAGGCTAGACTCCACCCATACATTTCAATCATAAAATTAACATAAGCACTTGACTGTCATACGGTAATTGAGTAAATTTATATTTATAGCAACACGACAGAACAGGGTAGAACTACTCTTGTGGATTTTCAAGACTGTAACTATTTATGGGACTAAGAAGCATCCACTTTCTCTGGAGGGATAGCTGGGGCTTTCAAATAAATTACTGTGTAGTTAGCAGCCCAAGAAATAACCAACAAGTTGCCATTAGGTCTTTTGAGGAAAGTTTATATGATTTTTTAAAATCAATGAAGCAATTATTGAATTATTTCTTATTCACATTGAAACCTACCTTTCAGTACATCCATGTAGACTCTTGAATTTTATTTAAATTACTAATTTATATTATGAGTTCTTTCCATTGAACACAAGTACTCTACTGAACACCAAATTGGGGAACAGACCTAAAACATGAAAACACACAAATCAGTGAATGATTTGAAAGCTGACTAAGGGTGTTAAAGCGAATGCTGCAATGGAGAAGACATGCCCATTGCCTTTGAGTCACATGCTCCACAGGGGCTTCAAAGGCTGCCATTTCTCAGAAGTAGATCCCTAGGCCATCCTCTTGCAGGACTTAGTAAATTTGAACCACCAACCTTTCATTTAGTAGATAAATGAAAGCCATTTGTGCCACTGAGGGACCTTGGTGAAAACTTGCTCACTTCAGTAGGTTGGCCATGCTAAGGCAGAACAAATTAACTAAAATCCTGAAGATAAAGTGTTTGCCACCTAATAAAGGTGAAAGCATCCATGATAAAAGCTACAATAAATAGCAAACATGAATCACATGAATACCTTTTCTCTCGACATAATTCTTAATTTCTTTTCCAGAATTTAGAGTTACAATAACTTAGCTACAATGGGAAAATGACAGACATGCATAAAATGCACATGCAGACAATGAGGAAAAAAATAAAAATAAAATATAATTCTTATACTAGCACATTTTAAAATAATTAGTTTACAATGGAAGGGATTTCCTTTGTCATTAATAATGATTTTTTCCTATATTTTAATAATCTATCCCAAATAAAGAATTATAGACTGATAATAAAATATTTTTGTAGTTTGTCATTAAAATATATGTTCAAGTCAGTAGTAGTAGTTAAAATATTTGCCTTTTATCATAAGGCTAAAACTTTCAACTATTGAAATCAAAATGGAGCAAGCAACTCTAAAGATATTTTCTATCCTTTCTCCAACTCCCACCTGTATCTGCTGTGAAAATAAATACATATAATTTTAAATCATGCATGGCATAACATTTTTTATGTTTATGATTTTTGTTACTCCTGGTAGACTAGAGAAACAAACTCAAAGACTGACATATAGATATAAGGGTACAGTTTATATACAAGAGGAATAGTACATTAAGAAAACACTCAACCCAGTCCAGTTCAAAGTCATAAGTCCGATATTAGCCCATATGCCCGATACCACTCTATATATAATGTCTCCTTCTGACTCACGAAGTCACAGGCCAATGGGTGCAGAGTCCTGGTGCTGGTAGAAGTCTCCCCAGGGCTACCTACTTCCAAGGCTCAGGGTCCATCAGCAGCATCCAGTGGTGGTAAAAGCAACTCAATGCTGGCAGGGGGTTCCACGTGGCCTCTCCAGCTTTAGAGGTTTGGTTTCATCAGGGTAAGGCCGTGTGGCTTCTCTGACTTGTCCAACTCCTCGGATGCTGCCATTTTGTCTTGTCCGTAGTTTGTTGTTTCTGAGACTAATTCTGAACAACTAGGGAGATCGTTTCTCAGCTCCATGAGGGAAATATCGTGAGACTTCCCAGAAGTCTCAGGAGAAAGTCATGCCCACATGGAGGCCTCACTAGTTACTCAACGGTTATCTCCAGATTAACAGGCCAGACTCCACTTCTACATCTCAATCATGAAAGTAACATAAGTATATGACCGCTACAATGATTTGGCTGTCATTTCTTTCAAAGTCTTTGTGAAGGGAAAAATCTAATACTGAACACAGAACTAAGTCTAAGTTTTCTTACTTTGTCAAAGCTGAATATAGTTGGAAGAAGCGAAGGCAGAAGAATAAATTATGGGATGAATATTATTTATGCTATATAATGTAGTCAATTTCTTTTTATGTTTTCTGGAAGCTATTGGAGGTGGGGAGCTTCAAGGGGAATAGGGAAAAATAGAATTAAAAATAATTCTTGCATGAATTTTTGAAGCACTCATATCCTATGTACAACGTTGGTATAAGTTTGCAGCATACTTTGTGAAATCACTAGATAACTACTTAGACATAGAAATATTTCAAAATGTGTATAATTATATATGATAGTTGTTATAAAAATAAGACTAAAAAATTAAAATGTCAACTTATGCCTTTTCTCAAAAGATATTTTTTCAAATTTTCATCAGAAGTTCTCATGATCCCTCCTAATAAAGAACAAATTCACCCCAAATCCAAACTCACTGTGACTGTGAAGCTCTAGGATAGGGTAGAACTGCCCCCTGTTAGTTTGAGAGACTGTAACTCGCTATGGGAATAGAAAGTTTCTTCTTTCTCCACAGGGTGGTATCAAACTGCTGACCTTGCACTTAGCCCAACCTATAAGCACCACACCACCAGGCCGTCTCAATAAATAAGGAAAAAAAAAACCCTCACTGCTATCTAGCTCATGTTGACGCATTGTGACCCTATCAATACAAAATAGGACATTCTAAATTAAAATACGGCTTTTTTTGACAAGTAGAATACTTTGGAACTAAGTGAGTGCTACTAAAGATATTAAACCAGAGTAAAGATGGGCTCGTTTAAAAACTCTTCATATTTAAATGTCTCTTCTGCCATAAAGTATATATTGTAAATAGTTAACAATATATACATACATATGTATCTATTCAGTATTTCCTTATGACGGTTTTGGAAGAAATTTACAGAGGTTTCATATCATTCATGGCCAATAAAAACAATGCAATTGTCAATGTGGTTAAGTTTGGGGTTTCTGAATCCCTCAGACAAAATAGTCATTCATGATGAAGTAACACCTAGGAGAGGTCTAGACTGTTCAACTGAACAAGAAGGCAATACAGCTTTGCATGAGTTTGACTGCAGCTCTTCCATCCCAAGTACTAACACAACTCTGGGAATAAGCTACTACCATACTTATGCTCAGTGTGAACTGAAGGGGGCAGTGTTTACCAAGAAAATTCACAGGGCTCTATTTTGGAAATAAACGTAAACATTTTATCATTAAGACACAACTGTTGTTTATGTCAGTTTCTACCACTATTACATATAGGTACGCATTATGCACAACGAAAAGCTACTCAAAAACTAAAAATTTAAAATACCATGGATTATACTCATGGATTATAACATATATATATATATACATATATATATATATTTTATCCCCAAAAGTATACTCTAGTAGATATGACTAAGCCAAGCACATTAAACTTTTGTTTCTGTGAAATGTAGTCAGCAGGGAGACCCTCACATGATTAACTTGGGTTGATTTAATATGCCAAAAATAATTTCGCTTTTCCATTTGGCTAGGGTAAAAGTAGCCTAGATAAATCTGGTATGACACTTTTTCCTGCAAGAGATTTTTTCCTATTTCATATATCTTCTTGCCCTAAAATAAGAATCCGAAATGTTTGTAATAAAGTATTTTAATAAAGCTACAAAAATTCTTCTTCTTCTTCTTCTTCTTTGTCTTTTTTATATGGTACAAAATATCTGATCCTGCAGTTGCAAAGCTGGGTTTCTAACCCAAAAGTCAGCAGTTCAAAGCCAAGAGCCACTTTGCTAGAGAAAGATGAAGCTTCAACTCTGGTAATGAGTTACAGTTCTGGAAACACACAGGGGCATTCTAACTTGTCCTATAGGATTACTATGAGCAGGAATTTACTCAGCGGCAATGAGATTTGTTACGTAGGGCACAGCCTTTTGAAAAAGTATCTTCCTTATTTCAGGTTTTTGCTTATCCTTGAAGGGTGAGTATCCTTGCAATAAAATATATTAAACTGTGCTACAAAAGTAAGGCCCTTATGTTTTAGTGATTAAACACTTGAAACTTTATGAATAGCAGTCAGAAAATGAGAGCTCAGCTAAGAAGATATACAAAATATGACTGAGGAAGGGCTGTCTTCTCAAAATGGGGTCCACTATACTCATGGGGAGGGGTTAAAGCTTTTGAGAGTGTCCTTTACTGCTGGGGCACAACTCAGAATGAAAATTAACAGGTGAAGACATCCATCACTAATCAGAGCACTGTCGAAAGTATGAAGTATGCATCTAGGAAAATTTGAAGTTTTCAAAATGAATAATAACGAGTTAAGATTGCTATTCTAGGCATTAGTGAACTAAAGTGGACTGGTGTTGGCCGTTTTGAATAAGGGGAGGGGACCATATGGCTTACTATTCCAGGAATGAAAAATTCCAGATGAATGAGGTCCCACACATCATCACAAAGAACATTTCAAGAATTGTCTTTAAGTACAATGTTGTGATAAGGTGCTATCCATAAGCAAACCAGGAAGCAAATAATACAACTATTATTCAAATTTGCACATTAACTGTTAAGCTAATACTGAAGAAATTGAAGAATTCTACCAATGTCTTTAGTCTGAAATTTATCAAACATAAAATGAAAATGCATTGATAACTATTGGGATTGAGAGAGAGGGAGTTGGAAATAAATAATAATGGAAGTTGGAAACTATGGTCTTGTTGATAGAAATGAAGTTGGAGATCACATGATAGAATTTCATGAGACTATTTCAATGCAAATCTATATTTTGAACATAATATATGCTGCTGCTGTGTGTGGACTTTACTAGATGGAATACACAGAGATCAGCTTCTATTGGAGGAGACAATGGAGAAGCTCAATACCTATCAGCCAAAACAAGGCCTGGGGCTGACTGTGGAACAGATCATCAATTAATTGCTCATATCTAAGCTCTGGTTGAAGGTGATGAAGATCAAAGACGGAAACCCTCAGTATAGTTTAAAATTCAATGTAAGGCAGATAAAAATCCTCACACCTGGGCCAATAGATAAAATCATGGTAATGAGATAGAAGATTGACTTGTCAAGAATTTAATCTTGTTTGGATCAATAGTCAATGATCACAGAATCAGCCATCAAGAAATCAAAAAACAATTGCACTGAGCCAGTGTAGTGCACAGGACCTACCTCTTGAAAATATTGAAGAATTTATTGTGGCACTTAGAAGATTAATGTGCAGCTGGCGCCAGCCAGGGTATTTTCAATTGCCTCATGTGCATATGCAAGTCAGAACTCAGAGAGAACCGAGGAATGGAATAGCTGGATACATGGTGGCTTGCTAAAACGCAAACAATGGCATTCCTGTAAACTGCCTCATACTGAAATCTCATTCTGCCTGCCATCAATTGGTAGGATTTGTCAGAATGTCTCTCTATCCCCCGGTATCCATTGTTTTCCTTACACATGCCTACTTTTTGTTCCCTTTCAGAAAACATCTGTTCTTTTTTGTTGTGTGATTTATTCTAATTACTACATGTTAAAAATATGCTTCTACTTATTTCACTTTAATTTATTTCTTAATTATAAACAGTCTCAGAATTACCATAATCCTGAACTGGGCCTAGATTGAAAACTTACATTTTTTTTATTGTATGGAAAAGTTATTTACTTTTACATTAATGCCCTTTTACCACTTCATATATGGATGTTTGCTTAAACTTTTTGTTACATTTCACAAAAGTATGTATAAAGTGACACAAACATTATATTTAGATATGATGTATTCAGATAAACGCAATGTTAACTATTTAAGGCAGTCAAAGTCTAGGATACTCCTGAGTCCCAAACATTTTCCACTAGCAAATAAAGGATGTTGTACGGTCCCGATATCATATTGCTAAACTCAACTCAATGGCCTCATGTTACTTCTACATACATAGTAGAAAAATCATGTTTACTAGACACTAGCAGATATTAAAGGTACATATTTTATGATTATTACTTGTATGTGATTAATAATATGTATATTATTAATGTATATGTATGATATTAAATATGTATATTTAACATACAATGGTTAAGTATCAACTGCTGTCTCAGTTCAGAACTATGTCTTGTTTCTTGGAGACAAACCTCTTACAACATTAAAGAATGCCTGTAGAAGAAAGTACACGTGTTTCAAAAAATGGATCTTTGACCAAGGAGGCTTATATTGTTTGTGTCTTTCCATATTGTGTTTTGTTTCTTTCTTCCGTCGTGTTTGCAATTCACACTCTGAGGTGCTTTCACAAAGGTAGTTTGATGACCTCAACTTCCCCACCCTTCCTTACATATATCTTCTCCATTGGTAAAGCCATCTCTAAGGTTGCAACAATAAGTATAACAGGTAGATTGAATTTATTCCCAACCCACCATGATAATTAACTTTTTTCTGCAACTTTCTAGAAAACATACTGCTTATGACAGAAATACAAAAGAGATACTACTGTTATAAATTTGCTGTCGATTTTTTTTAATTATCAGAAGGAAATTTTCTTGATTTAGCACTTGCTATTAGCATTCATCGTTTAATGAATTACAAATTCATTAAATTACAAATTTAACAATCTCTCCTATAACAGAGCATGTCATGTTTTAGTAGCCATCTGTGAATCTTTAGATTTATTACATTTACAAATATATAACAACCTAATAATGTAGGAAGAAAAAGCACTGTGCTCTAACTACTAAAGAGAACTAAATTATTACAGAATGCATGATTTCATTTGAGTATTTTCATGTAATCACTCGTTTACAAATAATGGTTCTCCACAAAATTATGGAGTTCATGAGTAATCAAAGTACATATTCTTTTAACAGATACATTTCTTTGTGTCTCCAGTATGAAACATGTCTAAGAGCAACAGCAACTGCGTAAGTCTCCAGGTTTCCACACACATTGCCAATTAAATCCATGCTTATAGGTCTTTGGAAGAAAAAAAAATGGAATTCATGAATTTGCTGAAATTGTACCACAGTACATTGACTGCTTGAATCTAAACTTTGAATTATTAATACTGAAAAGTTGTCGACATATGTGCCTACTGGGAAGAAATAGAATAAAGTAAATATATTTATCTTTAATCAAAATATTTAAGTGTCTAGGTCATTTATGTATTTCTCGGTTATACATAATTTTTGAAATAGGTGCTTCTTATGGTGTGTGTATATATATCTACACACGTATATATACAGAGAAAGCATTGAATTAAGCATACATCTAAATACCTTTTTGTGAGTTCCTGTGGACTGGTTTTGAGAACATATACTGTTTTTATATTATTATCATGTGTTATATAGATGCATTATAATTTTACCTCTTTTATTATTGTCAGATTTGGTACAGTGATCATGCCATTAGTAGCTCAATGCTTATCCCTCAGTGCCACCAGCACTCCTTTGGTAAAATAAACACAAATCATTATGGACCAAAACTAACAGGCTAACCTTTTAGAAAGTCCGAGTCTAGATTAGTCTGCAACTTGTCATGAATCCTCTGCTAGATAACAGACGCCGACATCTCTTTTTCCCATGCTGTTCTCTTACCCTAGTCAGGCCTGAAAGCACTCATTCTCTTGGTCTGTGTGACTTTCCGCCTAGCCTCATGGTGGTCCAAGTCCCACAGTATTGACTCACATATGAACCAAAGAGAACGAGAAGGAGCTGACCATTGCAGTTTTCATGAACTCTCCATAAGGTTCAGAGAAGAGACTGTGTGCGGTCCACCACATCACTGAGAGTGAGGCTACTGGCCAAAATAATGCTAGTCAATTCCACCCAGATATAGCAAGGAACAAAGTTTGACGATCTACTTCTAAGCATCGCAGCCCCTGAGAATCCTGTCTGGCAAGGAGCTCCGCTCTGCCATGCAGGAGTCATAATTTACAGCATGTTCCGCAAAGACTGTGAAAGCCCAACCCTAAATAGGGAAGCAATCTGTGAGCAAAGGGCGATGTAAATATTTCCCATGAAACCAAACAATTGATAAGTCGACGGCTGCATCTAGTTAAAGGTGCAGAACTTGTAAGAGCAGAAAAACAAGGCAGTCCTCTCAAATATCAGTTCTCAGATTCTGCAGATTCGTGTGAAAATAAGCTTTACAAAGACCCCCAGAGCTAAAGAAGAAGATATCTTGCCACTGAACAGTGATGTCTAATTTTCCATGTACAGCTTTATGCAGAGAAAGTTGTATTTTCTTCTACAGCCATACTGATAATCAAGTGCCATACACAATAACCCACTAACTCTGCTAGGGTGTGTTTCCGTTTTCTTAGAGGATGCTAGTCTATTTCCTGGCAGTGAAACAACAAAAGTCACCTTTGTAAAAAGCGTAAGATGTCTTCACACTGTACTCATAGACGTCTGCTTCTTTTGTGAGAGTCACCGCGTTCTTCCGTTTCTACTGAATCAATGGCATTTGACCTGTGTGTGAGAAAGCAGCCTGCCCTGCAAGGGGAAGCACCGACAGTTTGCCAACGTGACTGAGAGCAGGATTCCATTCACATAGCAGGGGCCACAGGACATTACAGAGCAGGAGAAGGTGGCTAAGCAAAAATTCTCATTCTGACAATAGCCATCAATAGTTTTTTGCATCATTCAGTCCCGATAATGATGACAAAGAGGTCTTTGCTTTAAGTTACCTATTAGACAGACAGGTCGACAGAATGAAGAAAACAATGAGCTCTTTTCTGCGAGGTGATTTTAAACTAATATACGATGCTGCAGGCTGGAAATGTAAGAAGCGTCTTATTAAATCACCTCATAAATGATCCATAGAGAACAGTTTATTTTTCATTAGCAAGGTGAGGAGGCATGGGACCAAATAAATCAAAATGAACGAGGCAATAATGTGTTCCTCCCATGCTATCACCTTAAATGTGGAGGTAATGAAGGAAATGCAATTTAAAGGAATATTTTTTATTAGTGAAGACACTGTTATATTTGAAAAGAAAATCTTCATGCCTAGGGGAACTAGTGAACCTATTCTCCTACACACACACAAAGTAAAATTTAAAAAGATACAAAATTGGGTTTATGAAGCAGATCCAAGGAATTCTAGTAGTTTACTACAATATAATAGAAGTGTGAATAAACCTAAACATTCTAAATTTTAAACTTATTTCCTATATGAACCCACTGCTTACAGGTGTTAACATTCAAAAACCAACATTGTTTCCATTATCTTTCATATTGGATTTGGTTTATATTTAATAAGAATATAGATCATAAAGGGAGCATAATTCTTTAAGATACAC
>PVJH01040135.1:0-16083 GCA_004026705.1 Nesogale talazaci
AACCAGAAGGCATAAAAATCAGAATGTCGCAAGGCTGGGCCTCCTACTCCCACCAGAGGGCAGTGATGCCCCCCAAACAAACAAACAAACAAACAAATCTGAATCTTCGTGTGGCTACTGCACAGATTCCACATTGGAATTCTTGTGAGTAGAATGCGCCTCAGGAGTTTTAAGGCTATGGCTTTGGGGAAACTAACTATCAGGCCTGTCTTCTGAGGCCCCTGTGAGTGGTTTTGAATCACTAACCCATCAGCTAGTGGTTTGAGTGCTTAACCACCCTGTGCTGTCCTGGACCTGCCATCAGGATTTTATCTGGGAGGAGGAAAACAGACAAATTAGGTGGGGTCAGGTTGAGAACTTTATTTTGAAGATGGTGGGTAGCTACTGAAGGTTCTGGAGCAGGGCAGTGTTATAGAACCATCTAGACGTGAGAAAAGTCAACCAGCAATCTACAGTACCTGATATCAAAGCATCACTGTAATCAAAATAATTGGTAAAAATAAGAGTTGGTGAAGAAAACATTTTTTTTCTTGAATCTATTCTGGTCTTTATCTTAATTTGCATTTATTGGCAAATAGCTCCTGGCTAAATCAGAGAAGTTGTTAAGCGACTCTTGCCCTGGGTCCGTCAATACACAGTTTCCCCCACAGAATCCTCCTCCTCACCACCTGCGGAACAGAAGGCAAAGCACTGCTTCTTCACCCCAGCCCAGTTGGAGGACATGATAAATAAAGAGCCCAGGAAGCAGGCTTACTGTGCCTCCCGGGGAGGTCACCACATTGCAGTCCCTGCTATTCCTTTATGGACTCTGACTCAGCGGTGCACTGAGAGTAGCGAGCATGCACAAGCCATCTGGGGCAGGTACATCATCTGGTGTCAACTCGAGACTATGAAGCGTGAAGGGGGTAGAGTTTAGCCTCTCCATCGGGTCGCAGCTGGATGACTTCATTTGGAGGTGCCACAGGGATAAACAGCTCGCTGGAGGTGAGACACACAGACTCTCTGCTTCATCTTCTTGTTGACAAACCACGTGGAGCAATGCTGGTGAAGCCAGAACCCCAGACTAAGAGGAACCACGTGGAGACTCACCCCAGTGCTGAGATGCTTCCACTGCCACTGCATCCACAAAACTTACCACCCACTGGCTTATGGTCTTCCTGAATTCGATGTCATTGCATCTGTTGCATGAGTCTGAAGAGGAAAGCATAGTCTGGTGTCAAACATATGTACCAATATTGGACTTATGGACTTGATTTGGATGGGGTTGGGATGTTTTCTCAATATACAATTACTCTTTTATATAAAGGTCTTTCTTTTTGTTTTGGTTTGTTCTTTGGGGGCATCACAGCCTCTGGTGGTCGTGGGTGCTACCCAGTGCTGCTCCTGAGAGCTGCCACTAAATTTGAACTGCCAAGCCCGCGAGCCACAGTCCCGCACTCAACCACTTAAGGCCACCGGGGCTCAGCCCTAAAGGTCTTTCTAATAAACATATGAGTGTTTATAAATTTGTTTCTCTAGTTGAACCGGACTGAAATACCATACTAACAGCAAGATGTTCCAATATGCTGTACTCCCTCTCTTCCAATGCCAGCCTTTCATCTGTTCATGGGGACAATGTGTCTGCCCTCTGCCTTGTGCTCATCTCTCTACGCTTGTGTAATGCAACCAATATCTTGTTTTAATAAGGTTTCACAGATCATTGACTGTTGACCAGCTAGTAACACATCTACAATGATAATTTCATATGCACATGAGTGCCTCAGATAATCCATATTTATTGACGCTAATAGCACAACGATTCGTGTGCAGTCAATTGCTAGAGCAGAACCTCATTTAATTGTGTGATGCTGAGTAACTGATGGATACTCGAGTTGCATAAAACAGAAAATAACCAGAGCAAGAATGACACTTCCGTGGTAGCTATTAGAATAAAGCAATTAAGATGTCTTTATGCACAGCCTGAAGTCCCTAGGTGTCCCAAACGGTCAAGTGCTCAATTACTAGCCCCATAACTGGAGGTCTGAAGCCGCCCCGAGGTGCCCGAAGGAGAGGCCTGACAATTTACTTCTAAACAGTCACAGCCTGGCAACCCCGACAGAGCCATTCTACCTAGACTCCCTGGGGCTGCCCCACACAAAATCGACGTAATGACATCACCCACAATACTCAGAGCCTCGCTCCTCCTGCACGGCGAGTGGAGACAGCAAAGTCTGCTTTCATTCCTCTTTTCTCGGCATTTCCTTCTGTTTCAGGGCAGTTTGGATTCCTGGCATAGTGAGGAGGGTCAAGAAATGTGGAAGGCGTCTATATATTTGCAATAGTCTTTTTTACTCCCTGGAGTCCCTGGATGGTGTAACAACTAAGATGCTCCATTGACAACAGAAAGGTTGGAGGTTCAAGTCCACCAGAGGTGCCTGAGAAGACAGGACTGACGATGGGCGCCGGACACAGCACTCCCGGAGAGAGTCTCCTCTGACACACATGAGCCAGAGTTGGCTTGATGGCAAGGGATTGTTGTTGTTTCTTTGCTGAGTCCTTGTGAAGATCCAATGAGAAGTACCATGTAAGCTTGTGTATAAGCCGAATTTTTCCAGCACATTTCTAATGCAGCTTTTGTGGTAAAATTAGGTACCTCGACTGATATTCTGTCCAGCTTATGCTTGAGTATATATGGTATTTGGAAATCTTTTGTATATGATAAGAAGCTAATCTGCTCCTCTCACCACCCTCTCTGATGCAGGCCCTACACGGTTGTCTCCTTAGACAGCTTGAAGAGTCTTCCTGACCTGGTTTCTGTCACTTCTGTCAGTCACCTCCTCTCGCAGCCCTCCCATTCTAGAAGTTACTGTACAGTTCCTCACATGGACCCCACACTCCAGGCGCCCTTGCGCAAGCCTGCCTCTCAGTATGGCCAGTCTCCTGCTCCTCCCTCTCTCACTTGCATCTGAGTGAGGGTGCCTCCTAAGTCCTCCGTGGGTGTGCAGGCCCTCTTGCAAAGGACTTTGGGAAAGGACCAGAGACGTTGTCCTGGCCAGGAAAAAGACACCAGACGCCCGACACCATGGTGACCTTAGTTGGAACTAGTATAAGAACATCCCCATCGATCACAGATTTCTGCGATTGTCAGCCATGGGACCTACTCCAACACAGTGTTTACAGCAGACCCGACACTGCCAAGGCCTGCTTCACCCTTACCACCAATACTATGCACGACCCCATTGTTACAGTCACTATGTCAAGTCATCTCCTTAAAGGTCTTTTTCTTTGTCATTGTCCCTCTATGCTACCAGGCATGAGGCTCTTCTCCAGGGACTGGTCCCTTCTACTACAGCAGCATATCCAAAGTACATGAGGCAGTCTTGCCATCACTGCTTCTAAGTAGCATTGGATTTTAGAATTTGGACCGGTTAGCAGAACTAGGGATGCTTTTATTTGGTTCTCCTGCAAATATCTTTGCACATAAACACTAGGCAGATAAGCCTACACGACCCTCTGCCCACCATCTTGGGTGTCATGGGGGTCGCTGTCTGTCACAGAAATCTTGGTTGCCACCTCTATCTTTAAGTTCCTTATTAAAAGCTAGGTCTGGTCAACCTGGATTTTCTGGCTTTGTTTTTTCAAAATCCAGCCTGTGGCCCTGGGAACGACTCCTGCGGTCCATGGGATGCCACCCTCACTTAGTGCGGTTCCCTAAGGCGGGGCTCCCTGACGCTGGTGGTGCCATTGATATTTGGAGCTCGATAAGTCTTTGATGTCAAGGATTGTCCTGTGTGTTACAGGATGTTGAGCAACACAATTGTGAGTGGAAATTAACTCCATGGTAGTGGGTGCCGGGGGGACCGGGATGAACCTCTAGCCCATAGGCCATATACGACCCCCCCCAAATCATCACTAGCAGCTCACATCACATGCCTCGTCCAAGAGAAGCAGTCCCAGCCATCACATTAAGGATGAGTTAATTAAATGTTTGACCAACATGGCCCACGAATGCTGTCATACAGATATAAGTAGTCCTGGTTTGTTGATCAGTTCATCATACTGTGGTGTCAGTTTCTCCTAGTGTGGTGGTTTGTGTGTTGCTGTGATGCTGGAAGCTGCAAATGCCAGCAGGGTCACCCAAAGCGAACAGGTTTTAGCAGAGCTGCTAGACCCAAAACAGACTATGAAGAAGGAATAGGGTGTCCACTCTAGAGGAATTAGTCACTGAAAACTTTATGGACAGAATCAAAACTTTGTCAAATGCCAAAACCTCCTGAAAAGAAGCAGAACACTGTCAGAGATAGTGCCAGAAGCTGAACCTCTCTGGTAGAAAGGCATTCAAACTTGTTAGCTAAAGAAGAGCCGTCTTCTCAATAGAGTCAACCAGTGATGTGGATGAATTAAAGTCTGTGAGAGGTTGGCCTTCAGGACTTCCTTTGCTGATGAGGACATGACTCAAAATGAGGAGAAACAGTTGCAACCACCAATTAAGAATAAGAACTCGGAGTATGTGAAGTATGAATACAGGAGAATTGAAAGTTGTAAAAGATGAAATAAAAAAAGATGAAGTTGAATGCATAAAGGTATTAGTGACCTGAAATGGATTGCTATTGGTCATTATGAATCAGAATATCATATGGTTTACTATGCTGGGAATGAAACAATGAAGAAATGGCATTGCATTCATCTTCTCAGAGGACATTTTAAGAGCTATCTTGAAGTACAATGCTGTCTGTGGGAGGACTATATTCACCTTCAAGGAAATCCAATCAATATAATTATTATTCAAATTTATGCACCAGTCACAAAATCGAGTGGTGAAGAAATTGAAGATTTCTAGCAACATCTTTAGTCTGGTTTGATCAAACAAGCAATCAATATGCATGGATAATTATTGGAAATCGGAATGCAAAAGTTGAAAACAAAGAGGAAGTAACAAGAGTTGAAAAATATGGTCTGAGTGATAGAAATGAAACTGGAGATAGCATGATAGAATTTTGCAAGTCCAGAGACTTCTTTATTGAAAATACCTTTTTTAATAGACAACACAAGGGGCAGCTATATACAATGTGGGCTTCTCGAGATGGAGTGCAGAGGATTCAAATGAACTATGTCTGTGGGAAGAGGCCATAGAGACCCCCAATATCAACAGCTAAAACCAAGTCAGGAGATGAATGTGGAACAAATTACCAATTGCTGTAAGGTCAAGTTGAAGCTGAAGAAAATTAAAACAAGCCCACAAAACCCAAAATATGACCTTGCTTCTATCCCACCTGATTTCAAAGACAGACTTGCTGCATTGAACACTAATGACAGCGGATCTGATGAGCTGTGAGATGAGATCAAGAACATCCTGCTGGAAGAAAGCAAAAGGTCATTCAAAAGACAAGAAAGAAAGCAAAGAGCAGCAGAAAAAGGCGTCAAAGATGTCGGAAGGGATTTTGACACGTACTCTTCACAGGAGAGGAGCTAAGGCACCTTGCAGAAACAATGGAGTCAACGAGCTGATCAGAAAACTTCCAAGCGCAACCCAAGCAAACAAAGTATAATATTATAATGCAACGTGCAAAGACAGCATTAGAAAACTCAGAAGGAAGAACACTCAGAATGTCTTCAATGGAAAGAACTCAAGAAAATACTCAAGCTTTGAGTTGTAATATTGAGAGAATCTGTGAACAAAATATTGGAAGATGCAGAGATGATGTCGGAAGTATCAACAAAGAAGGAAAGAACACACAGTACCAAAAAGAACTAGCCAACATTTAACCATTTAACCAGGCAGCATATGAGCAACCAGTGGTACTAAAGGAAGACCACATGGCACTGAAAGCATTACCAGGAGCAAGGATCCAGAGATTGATAGATTACTAATGAAATGTCGATGGAAACACTGGAAGTACTCACTCACCTGTGCCAGGAAATCTGGAAGACGGTTATTGTCCAACTGACTAAAGAGATCCATATTCGTGTCCATTCCATCCCAACAGGATGCTCAAATTATAGAATAAATATAATTCATATTAAATGTTTTAAAAGAGCCTCAAGTTGTCCAACTCATAGCACCCTTATGTACAACAGAACAATCATTGCTATGTGTGAACGCTTGCTGTAGTCCTTGTATTAATCCACCTCTGTGGAAGGTCTTCCTCTTTTGATACTGATCTTCTACAGTGTTTCGGATGTTTCTTCTCATTTGAAGATCTCAAAAGCTTTGTTCCATCCACATGATTAAGGTCAAGTCTATTTTGAGATGGCAGCTCTTGCTCAGTCCTGTTTTGAGTGCTTTTTCACCTCAGCGGCTGACCTTCTGGCACTCTATCTGTGCCACTGCTACTCAAAAGGTTTTGGGTGGTTACTCCCTCTGAAGTAGAAAGCCTATTCCTTCTCCATCGTCTGCTCTTAGTCTGGAAGGCTTGCTGAAATCTGTTCCCTTTGGCTGACCCTGCTTGTATTTGACATACCAGTGACGGCTTCTAACATCACAGCAACACACAAGCCACCACAGTATGGCAAGTGGAGAGATGAGTGTGGTGACCTTTAGATGGCTGGATGTAGTCGTCTATTTCCTTTGCTCTGTCCCTGTTAGACCAGAAACTCACGAAGGCAGGATTAAGTGCATCAAGCAGAGCATTGTATCCCCTGGCACTTAGCATGATACTTATTTCCATTCTCTCTTTCTATGTGCCTTAGTTTCCTAATTTGACTACATCAGAAATGCCACAGGTGGATGATTTTAAAGAACAGAAATCAATTTTTCTCAGAGTTCCAGAGTCTCAAAGTTAAAATCACAGTCTTGACCATGTAGGTAGCCTTCTCAGTAGTCCCAGAGCTTCCTAGGTCTCTCGGTGATTCTCACAGACAGTCTGTCTTCTTCAGTGTGCATAGTTCTATGTCTAATACTCTCTTTTATAACTCAGAGGTGGTTTGATTGAGAATTCTCTCTACTGTAATATGATAAAATCAACATATCAAAAAAACATTTTTCCAAAACAGGATTACATCCATAAGATGTAGGATTCTTGCATATGGGGTCTTAAAGGCTTGAAAGTAAACAAGCAGCCATCTGGTTCAGAAGCAACAAAGCCCACATGAACGAAGCACACCAGCTTGTGGGACCAGGAGGTGCCAAAGGGATCAGTTAACAGGCTTCAAGAACTAAAAAGCATAACATTGCGTGCTCACTTTCTTGATATGATCACTGACAACAAATGTGTGCATACGCAAATATGGTGAAGAAAGCTGATGGTGCCCGTCCATCAAAAGATATAGTGTCTGGGGTCTTAAGGGCTTGAGCAAACAAACGGCCATCCAGCTCAGAAGCCACAAAGCCCACATGGAAGAAGCACACCAGCCTGTGTGACCACGAGGTGTTGAAGGGAACTGGTGCCAGGCATCCAAGAATGAAAATTGTATCATTATAAATGAGGAGGAGTACAAATTGGGGACCTAAAACCCATGAATAGGTGAAGCGACATCCTCTTATAGAAGGTTTGCAGGGAGAAGGTGAGTCAGTTAAGGTACAGTGTAGTAACAATGAAATGTACAATTTTCCTCTAGTTCTCAAATGCTGTCTCCTACCCACTTTCATGATCCCAATTCTACCAGACAAATCCAGCTAGACCAGGGGATGTACACAGGAGTTGGAAACATGGGGAATTTAGGATAGATGATCCTCAGGACTAATGGTAGGAGTGGTGATACTGGGAGGGTGGAGAGAGGATGGAATAGAAAGGGGGAAGCAATTTCAGGGATCTACATATAACCTCCTCTCTGGACAACAGGGAATTGGATGATGGGACACATCGGACAGTGTACAATATGAAAAAGTAATTACAACTTGTAAATTAGTAAACGTTCATGGGGGAGAGGAAAGGGGAGGGTAGAGAAATATGGGGAGCTGGTACTGGAGGCCTAAGTGGAGGGAGGATGCTTTGATAGTGATGATGGCAACAAGTGTGCAAATGTGGCCTGCATACAATTGATGTATGTATGGATCATGATGGGATTGTATGAGCCCCCAAAGAGACGCTTGTACCAAGGGCGCAAGTGGAAAATATTTGGAAATGAATATGGCAATATACGTACAAAAATGTTTGATATAAATAATATGTTGAATATTATAAGAGCTGTAAGAGCCCCCAATAAAATCATTGGGGGGGGGGAAGTAAATGGAATTTTTCCACAAATGATTCTAAAGCCCACTTCTTTGTTCATTGGAGAAAAAAAATTTTAAAGTAGTATAAAGAAGAACAAAAACAAAAAAAAGATGTAGAATTCTTTATCTCAGGAGAGTAGGGAATGGACACACTTGAACCCATAACAAAATGTGAAACAAAGTATCAGAAGCATGGTGACTTAACACACACTCATCATCTCACGATGCCCATGAATCAAAACCATCACTGCTTGGCTGGTTCCTTTGCTCAAGTCCTCACAAAATTGCAACCAAGATGTCAGCTGGGGCAGGGGCCTCATCTGAAGCTCAAGATCCTCTTTCAGCTTCACACGTTTGAAGAATTCAGTTTTATGCAGTTTTATAGAACTCATGGTGAGTTGCTTCTGTAAAGCCAGTTGGGGACTCTCTCTGATCCTCCCCCCACCCCCGCGCCCCACTAATACTATGTATATATATATCACAAAATTCACCATTACTCATTTTAAATGTACAATTCAGTGACATTAATTACAGTCTCATGTTGTGCAACAATCTTCAGTTTCCAAAAGCTTTTCATCTGAAATTTGATTTTGCACTTACTCACCCCAAACACAAACTCAGTCCCTCTTAAGCTATAAACTCATTCCTTCTTCCCTCTAGCACCTCGAATCTTTCACCTCTATGCACTAACATGTTCTAGACAATTCATAAAAGTGGGACCACAGAATATTTCTCCTTTTGTGACTGTTTTATATCATGGATCATTATGTCAAGATTGATTGTCATGTTGAGCATGTATCAGAACTTCTTGACGAATGTGTCATTGTGTGGATGTACTACATTTTGCTTATCCATCTCTGAAGAGGGATTTGTGGGTTGTTTCCACCTGTAGATTATTGTAGACGGCTGCAATTGTGCACAAGTTTCTGTTTGAAGCCCTGCTTTCAGTGCCTTGCGGCACATAGGTAGGAGCAGAATGCCTGGGTCATGTGTATCACATGTCAAAGGAGAGTCTACATTTAACTTTGTGAGGGATCACCTAACTTTTCAACAGCAACTCCGCCATTTTGCTTTGTCACCAACAAGGGGGGAAATGTTCAACTTCTTCACATCCATGTCCACAGGTGTTATTTTCTGTCTCTCTGGTCATATCCATCCTCCTGGGTATGAAGTGCTATCTCATTGTGGTTTTATTTTGCATTTCTTTCATGTGAGCGAAAGAACCCTGGTGATGCTGTGATGATCAAGCATGTGGCTGCTAACCAAAAGATGTGTAAAGGCCACCGCCTACCTACCCTTGTCACAGAGTCACCAGGAGTCCGAATTGACAACATGGCGTACAACAGCAGCAATGCTCAATGACATGGGACTTCTGTTATTAGCCATTTATCTGTCTTCTTGGGAGAAATAGCTGGCATAGTCCTTGGCATGTGTTTGATTGTATTCTTTGTCTTTTTCTTGAGCTGTAGGGGTTCTTCCTCTATCCTGGATATTGAATACTTACCAGCTCTATGGCTCCCTAATATCTTCTCCTACTCTGCAGATTGCATCTTCATGTTCTGGGAAAAGTCATTTGATGCAGAATTTTAAAGTCTATTGCTTGATCAGCTCATACCTTCCCAAGATAAGCTCCTTTTAAAATTAACTTAAAATCAACTTTCAGAGTCCTCCAAACCACTGCACTAAGACATTCCGTAATGCATACTATGATATCCATTGTATTCACAGGTCCCACTCTCACTCAGGGACAGGCTATCAGGATATTCACTGACGTGACCACCAGAGCCAGAAATAAATGTTGAATAAATAAGAGCAGGAATGAAAACATGCATCCCATCTTTCTCACAAGAGCACTCGGGTGTAGTTCATATCATCTTTAATTTATTGAGAAAGACATCCCTTTTCAGGGAAGCTAATAATGTGTCTCTGTTCAAATGGGGCAGGAAGTGCAGGGCAAGGTTTTGGTCTGAATCCTTTCATCCAGCAAAACATGCCCCTCCATCGTGCCCACAAGTGTCTGGCCAGAGTCCACACACAGGCAGGATCAGCCTCTCTGCTCTTGGCTGGTGTTGGTCAGGAGGAGGCAGGGGTCAATGGAGTCAGGTCATCCACTTCCCCGTGCAGGCCTCTGAGGGAGAGCAAAGGTCAGCTTGCTTCTGGCGAGAGGTTTGACTCAGAGTCCATCTCAAGTCTGGCTGACATCTGGAGACTGTGCACTACTACAACACCCACTGGGGGGCGGGGGAAGCTGGCAAGCGAGGGGCTTTTCTTTCGTCTTCTTCTTTCTTGGGTCTCCACCTCTGAGCTTTGTAAGGGATACCAACTTGCTGGCGTGGATTGATGGCCTTCAGACCACCAATACATGGGGTTCTCAACCTTCCGAAGGCTGCTCCACGTGCACAGCCCTTTCATACAATTCCTCATGTTGTGGTGGGGCAGTCACTGATCTGTGTCAATTTCAGCACTGGAGTGTAGGGGTGGAGTCTAATCTGTCAATCTGGAGATAGTCAATGAGACCTCTGTGTGGGCATGGCTTTCTCCTGAGAATTCTGGGAAGTCATGCGATATTTCTCAATTGGAGGTGATAGACTTGACTCAGTCTCTTGGAGTCAGTCCACTGACAAGACAAGATGGCAGCATAGACCATCCTAGGAACTGGAGGAGCTGGAGGAGAAGACACATGGACTTACCCTGATGGAACCAGACCTCTGAAGCAGGAAAAACCACAGAGAGACCCTTGCCAGCTCTGCGATGCTTCTACCACCAATGGATACTGCTGATGGACCCTGACCCCTGGAAACAAGCAGCCCTGGGGAGACCCCTGCCAGCGCCAAGATGCTTCCACCACCACTAGATACACAGACTCTGCACCCATTGGCTTATGATTGTCCTGGTGTCATTGCTTGTGCTTCATGAGTTAGAAGGAGACTTTATAGACTGGTACCAGACATATGGGCTAATATCTGACTTAAGACCTGGGACTGAACTGGGTTGGAATGCTTTCTCAAAGTTCCATTCCTCTTGTATATAAATCTTTTCCTTATATCCATATGCATTTTTATGGATTTCTCTAGTCAAACCAGACTAACACATGTGGTGAACCCCAATCATAAAATGATTTTTGTAGCTACTTTGTAACTATAGTTTTGCTACTGTTATGAATCAGGCAATCCCTGTGAAAAGGTTGTTAGACTTCCAAAGGGGTTGCAACTCACAGATTAAGAACTGCTGCTCTAGGGTGTTATGGGACCAGTTGGGATTGTCATAAAAGCATGGTGCACATTTTAAGCCCATATTTGTGGAAGAACAGCAATATAGTAACCACCCCCTTTAATGCAACTCCAAATCTATCCTTCCTACAGCTCCTTGGCAGATATGCTATGCCCTCTCTATACCCAACACACACTGCCTTTCCACACCCCCTGCCCCTTCCGGTCTTCTAGTTTATTTATGGTCTTTAATAACCAACACTCTTTTCATCTTCCTTTGTGTTGATAGACTTCCATTTTCACCGCTTGGAAACTTGGTATCACATATTAAAATCCCTCCATTATGGTAAAATATGCATAAGGCATAGTCAATATCCCAGCAGAATTTTGCAGTATGCCAGGCATAAATCCAAGGTGGAAGATATTTGTTTGTATAATTTCATCATTCACTGCTGGCTTTAATTACAACGTGGCAATAACAGAAAGATATGAATGCAGGAATCTGGCAGTCGGCACCCTTGTCATTCACAGGGTGTCGACTCTTCTCTTGAAACTCACGTGTTTCTTCTCCTCAGAGGCTGCTCCGCCATTTACTGCGGGCATCCAAGCCGAGTTATCTGCAGACTTATGCATACCCCGCTCATTAGGGCCCACATTCCTTCTCCTGAGACAGGAAACAAAGCAAACCTTTAGGAAATGCATGTGCTCAAGGGCAAACTTATAATTCACTCAGAAGCAAATCACTGCAGAGAACAGCTGCTAATTATAAGTAAACATAAAATCAAATTTCAGAGAAGGACTTCTCACATCGCACACAAAGAATTCTTCTAAGGGCTACTTACATAAGGCCAGACAAAATGTTCACGAGACCTCCAGAGTTGAGCTAGATTGCCCAAAGGAAGCTTTTATTGATAAAATAAGACAATATCGAGCCAAAGAACCTCTTTTTCTTCCCTTACACTGCTCCCGATTGCCACACCACCCGATTGATTTCCATTCCAGAAGCCAAGTTGGCTAATTAAAACCAGCAGAGGGAACTGCATGTTCAAAGGCATGGGAGAATGGAAAAATCTTTGATTTGTGTAAATGAAAGCAATTAATTACACCTTGAGGGCAGGAGGCATGGTGGGCGAAGGAACGTTGACAGTGGCGGGAATGTGATCATCAAAGTCCTTCTGGGAAGAAGCTTGGGTTCCGCTCCAGATTCTCTGGAACCCGCCCGCACTCTGGCCCTTCGAATCTTCATCGTCCCCCCAAGTGACCATCCCAGGAGGAGCGAGGCACTCCCTGCTCTCAGCAACTGCTCAGCTCTCATTTGCAACAGCTGTACCACTCTCCACATGCTTCTCCCATTTGTTTCCTTCTCTGATACCCAGCTGTCCTTTGTCCTGTCTCAGCACAGCAGGGAACCCCTGCTGTGGCGTCAATTCCAAATGAGTGAGGCTGTAGGACCAGCAGACCTGCCTCCACAACACATTCAAATCAGCATTTATCCAGGCAACTAAAGAATGGCTGTGCCAAATGTGGTAGGTACCCAGATCAAACCCACTGCCAGTGAGGCAATTCTGACTCCACGGGGCCCGCTATGACAAAGGGACCCTTAGTTTTTTGAGGCCATAAATCACTTTGTTTGTTTTTTTATAAATCATTTTATTGGGGACTCATACAACTCCCATCACGATCCATACATGCATCAATTGTATACAGGCCACATTTGCACACTCGTTGCCATCATCACTCTCAATATATCCTCCCTCCACTTAGACCCCCAGTACCAGCTCCCCATATTTCCCTTCCCTTCCCTCTCCCCCTCCCCCATAAGCCCTTAATAATTTATAAGTTGTTATTACTTTTTCATATTGCACACTGTCCAATGTGTCCCTTCACCCACTTCCCTGTTGCCGAGGCCATCGATCTTGGTACCGTTGAAAGCCTCATCTGTCCCTGGTGGAGCAGTCGGTAGCTTCACATGGCTGGCCTTGTGGTTAGAAGCCCACTGTGTACCTACATCACAGGGCTCCTTTGGTATATGCATATGAAGGAACATTACCCAGCTATACAAATCTCTTTAAGGTGTTAAAAAGCAAAAGCTTATTTTGAGGACGACAGTGTACCACAGCCCTGTCATTTTCAATTGCCTCAGATGCGTGTGAAAGTTGCACATTGACTAAGGGAGATGGAGTTTTACGAACTCCAGGAAATAAACTATTCACTTCCAATGTCCCTGTCTACTTGTACTGCCTCAGGGTTCGCCTCTGAGTCCTTTTCCCGCCCCAGGAGTACTGTCTTTGCCTTCTTGGATCTTTTCTCAGAGTGCATTTGAATCGGTTCATTTGAATTACGGCACTGTTGAAGGAGATCAAAAACACAGTGGATTGTCAAAAGAACAGACAAATCTGTGCCAGTGAAGTGGAGCCAGACGCTCCGTAGAGGCAGGGATGTCAAGACTTCACCTCATATACTTTGGACATATTCTCAGAGAAGACCAGTGTGGGATAAAAGACTTCTCCCCAGGTTCATCTCCCCCAAAGACATGCCAAACACTAGAGGCTGTTTGCCAGTACATGGTAGGAGGTCAGATGCTTAGAAATATTCTTCCTGAAGGTATTCAGCCATCACACTGCTGTCTGGTCCACAGTAGGTGGGGCGCACACCCTACTGATAATGGTTTCCATGGAGAGCCAGAGAAGTGGTCAACCCCGCTCAGTGACATCTAAAGTGAGGCTGCCATCCTGATCTAGGATCCACTCATTTTGTCACATGTGTACCTGCAATCCCTCTTCTTTTTATCATGTGCGTACCTCTTGATCTGCCCCTTGATCGTCTCCCTGTCATGACTGTATTACCTATCTACAACTCCTTCCTGTGATGTATGTCTTTACCTGAAATCTGAGGGCTTGCATATCCACCTTAAGGGTAGATAAGCCTTGGTTAAAAATAATGGGCTCTCTGGCTTCCCAGTCCTCTCTTCCCTGGTCCTCGGTTCCTCTCTCCACTGCATCCCTCCCTCCCTCCCTCCCTCCCTGCTCCCAGTTCTTTCTCTCCTGCAATTCCCACCTTCCGCATCCTGACATGGACCACCCAGCAGGGCTGAGGTGAGCCTGCTATCATGAAATGTGTCGGACTTCCCTATTTACATCTCTCTTTTATCTCTCTTCTATGACTTTACTATAGTCTTTACTTATCATCGCTGTACAATTGTACCTACCAGACCCGTGATGATTTGTAGGGGCTGATTCCCCTGACAGACCAGTGCCCTTTTTAATTTCATTTGCTAAAATAGCAGGCCAATGTAAAAGAGGAAAGGCCTCAACAAGACAGACTGACACAGTGACCGCAACAATGGGTTCGAACATGAGAACAGCAGGGAGGACGGCCCAGGACTAGGCAATGTTTCCTTCTGTTGTACACAGGGTCACCGTGAGTTGGCAACAACAACACAAAGAGGAGGAAGTCCTGATGCATATACTGGCATAGCTAAGCCTGACAACATTATGGTAAGTGGAAACAGACAGACACAAAAGGATAAAGTGTGTATCATCTCGTTTCTATGAGTTTATCTGGCATTGGCCAACTCATAGAAGCAAAAGGTGACTGGTTGTAGCTTTGGGGGAGTTGTAGCTTACAGGACATTGAGGAACATTTCTTTTTTTCCTTTTTTTTTGGGGGGGGGGGGACATCACTGCTCTCCGGTAGTGGGAGTAGGAGGCCCAGCCCCACTGCTAGAATTGAACCTCCGTCCCAGTGGGCCGCAGTCCCGCACACAACCACTACGCCACCGGGGCTCAGCCCGAGGAACATTTCCCTTTGGGGTGATGAAAACTTTTGGAAACAGAGACTGGCGATAGCAGCACAGTTCTCTGGGTTGTGCAAAGGGTTGGTGCTCAAGTTCTAACCTAAAGGTTGGCAGTTCAAACCCACCCAGAATCTCCACAGGGGAAAAAAAAAGCCTTGCGGTCTGCTTCCATCGTGAAAACCCTCAGGAGCAATTCCGTTCAGTTACACACAAAATCGCTGAGAGTCAGAAACAACGACAGGTGCGGGGGCGGGGGGGGGTTGGATAACAGCACATTGCCAATGTAATGCATGTTTGAAGGTCATGAAGATAGTAAAAAGGGTCAGCTAAAATTGAGGGGAGGGGCAAGAACCTGGAGCTCACCTTCTGATGGACTTTCTTGTCCATTCGTAGCGACCTCTCCTTACCTCGTTCTCCTCTTGCCATCGTTAATGGTCTTTGCTGGCTTTTCCTCACTGTGGCGAAACTGCTCATGAAAGTTGGGCAGCTGCCTTCCTGGGAAGAAAGCCAAAACGAATCATCTCACAGACTCTCCAATAACAAGTTAAATACATATTTGAGGCATAACCGACACAAAAGAACGGAATTTGATGAACTCCAGGAAATAGCGACGTGCTCACTTCCAAAGTCCCTTCCTACTTGACCGGCTACAGCCCTTCCCCTTCCCCGCCCCAGGATTAGTGCTTGGGCCATCTTCTCGGTCTCCCTACCAGCCCTCTGCCTACTCCAAAGATGTCTCCTTTCTGGAAAGCCAAAATCTACTGCAGTCATTAGTCTCTAGAATGTACAATTTAGATACTGTGGTAGATATATAATCATTTTCAATTTTAAGATTAAGAGTGTAGGCGTGGAGTCTAGTCTGTCAATCAGATTATAGCCAATGAGGCCTCTGTGGCCATGGCCTTCCCCTGAGGCTTCTGGGAAAACTCTAGTATTTCCTCCTT
>PVJH01040136.1:0-15910 GCA_004026705.1 Nesogale talazaci
CAGCTTCGAGCTGACAAGTCTCCTTGCTCTGTCCGAGTCAGGGACATTGCCTCGCCCCGGGGTTCCCCGGGCAGTCAGTCCCTGGTCCGGGCGTGGAGGGGTGGGGGTGACTCAAGCGGCGTTGGGGGGCTGTTTCGAGTTTACAAGGAGCCGGGGCGCCCCCGACCCTGCCCCGGGAGCCGGGCGAAGCGCACTGGGTGGCGCGCTGCTACGGCTTCTGCTTCCCGGACCCCCCTCGACCACCCAGGCTCCCCCGGGCGGCACGGCCGGAGACACCGGGACCCGCGCACGGCCGCAGGCCGCCCGGCCCAGCCCTTCCGGTCGCGTTGCCGGAAGCGGAAGTTCCCCCGCCGCGTCCGCTTCCGGCAGGTAGCGGGGAGGGGGAGACCTGAGCTCGGTGAGGCCGGGGGCGGCGGCGGGGATGGTGCGGCCGGTGGTCGCCCGGGTCCGACCTCGCGACGCGCCTCGGTGCCCCGTGGGCCCGGCCCGGGGGGCGGGGGCGGCGGGCAGATAGCGGGGGCGGGGCGGGGTGACAGCTCGCGGTGAGCTTCGGACCGCCGCCGCCCCCCCGGTGCCCGGCGCCCCTCCCCGCCGTGGGCCGAGCCCCCGGTGGCAGTGTGCGTGCGTGCGTGCCCCGCCGAGGGGTCCCGCGGCGGGGACCATGTGTGCAGACCTTCTGGGGGGTGTGTGTGTCTGTGTGTCCCCGCCGAGGCGGCGCCCAGGGTGTGTGCACCCCCCCACACACACACACAGCGATGGCCGGGAGGGCCCCGCGCAGGGTCCTGAAATGGTGGCAGCGCGCGTCGACGCCCACCCAGGCTCTCGGTGCGGTCCTGCCCAAGGGTCTGGATGTGGTTCGCGGTGTCCGCACCCTGGGCTGATGGCCCCCCCCATCCGCCGTGGGGTGGCGGTGTGTGTGCATATCCCCTGAGGGAGTGACCTGTGTCCCCACTTAGGAGTTTGGGGGGGGGGGGCGGTGGCAGTGCGTGTGGCCTCAGTGAGGGCTTCTGAGGTGTGTGCCTAGCTGTCTGTCTGTCCTCAGGGAGGGTCCCGGGCGTTAGCAGTGTTGTCACTCGTGTGTAGTTTGTGTGCCCCCAGCCCCCACCCTGCTCCCGGGGTTGCCACACGGGCTCTGCCAAGGATAGTGCCCGTTTTTCCAGAAATGCGGAAGCAGCCTTGTTTGAGGAAGAGACGCGTCTCGGAAACTGTCCTCTGACCGCGAATGGACAGGGTTCTACCCCGTGTTCGGAGAGTTTACATTTGCCATGACTGCAAAGTGCTGCTATTTCGTTGGCTGAAGTCATCCTGCTCATATTTTAGTTCTGAGAGTTCCTGCTGCTTGCTGAGGAGTTTATCATCCTATTTCGTTCCCCCGTCCCGTCCCCCCCAATTTACTTTATCAATGATCTTTTCAAACTTTCTCCTGATAGCCCCGTCAGGGCCCACTGACACTCCCACCCCACCCCACCCCCAGTTTATACAGACATCCTGCCTATCCGGCACACTTCACCCTCCTTCCTGCCCACCCAGGGTTCCTCTAGCATGACCGGCACGAGAGTTCCACCTGCTTTTTGACAATGGAGGAGACAGACCGGGAAGCCATGGCGACCGCGGTCCAGAGGGTGGCTGGCATGCTGCAGCGCCCGGACCAGCTGGACAAAGTGGAGCAGTACCGCAGACGAGAGGCCCGGAAAAAGGCCTCCGTGGAGGCCAGGCTGAAGGTACGGAGGCCGAGAGAAGAGAAAGCTCCCTCTATCTCTGGGCCTGGGCAAGCAGACAGCTCTGGAAGTTCAGAGTCCCGAACTGAAGTATTCATTCTTTGGTGCTTAACCTCATCCTCCCGGGACAAAGATGGGGGTTTCAGCTCCAGTCAGCAGTTACAGTCCTGGGAACTTGGGGGGCAGTTCTACCCTGTCCTATCAGGCCCCTGGGCACCAGCACCCACTCGATGGTGGGGGGTGAATGTCGTTATTACAACTGTCGAAGCAAACTCTGCACTAATGGGGAAGGGTGAAACGGAAGCTCAGCACGTTCTTCCCAAGTAAAGCCCCCAGTCAGTCGGCACCCCCATAGCAGCCCCACGTGCAAGCTCGCCTTGCGCCTGTAGGAGCAGGCATCCCTTGTGATGACCCCAGGTGGTGGTTGCTGCGCGTCCTCACTCAGGGCTTTTCTGTGGCGATTCACCGGGCACAGCAAGTGTTCATCTCTGCAGACGTCGCAGTCCAGCCGGTGCCCAGCTGGGCTTGGGGCAGGGAGGCGGGGGGAGGGGGGGGGCGGAGAGAGCTGTTGGAGGTGGGAGAGAAAGGAGGCTTCTCAGGCATGCTGGAGTCCGAGCAGCTTTCCATGGATGCGGAGGGATGGGGCTTTCCTGGCGGGGCAGGTTCGGGGCAGGAGAATGGCCTTGGGGGCACAGGGGAATGTATTAGTCCCCATGGTGGTAGGGCATTGCACTCATCCCCAAACTGGAAAGCGTGTAATAGCCCTGAGGTGTGGACAAGCTTGATGACGTAGGATGAAAATGCACAAACTGAACTCGCTGCCAGGGACAGGGTGGAGCTGCTCCTGGGAGATCGGGACCCCGTGGGGGTAGGAAGCCCCATCTGTCTCCAGAGGAACGGCTGGTGGTTTCGAACTTGGGGCCCTGTGGATTGCAGCCCAGTGGGCCTCCGGGGCTCCTGAGCTAGGAGACAATCACTTAGTCGTGCCAACAAAGCACAGTGTGACTTTAAAGAACACTTTGAATAATTACCGGGTTTTGGGAGGGGGGTGTTTTGTTTTTGAGATTTTTTTCCTTTTTAATATCATTTTTTTTTTGGTGGGCATCACTGCCTCTGGTGGACGTGGGCGCTACCCAGTGCCGCCTGGGAGCCGCCGCTGGATTTGAACCGCCAAGCCCACACTCAACCACTTACACCACCAGGGCTCAGCCCCCTTTTAAAATCATTTTACTGGAGACTTGGACAACTCCGATCCCAGTCCATACATACATACATCACGTCAAGTACATTTGTACATATGTTGCCCCCATCATTTTCAAAACATTTTCTTTCTACTTGGACCCATGGTATCAGCTCATTTCCTCCCTCCGCCACTCCCTTCCCTACCTCATGAGACCTTGATAATTTACAAATTATTTTTTCATGTCTCACACTGACTGCTGTGTCCTTTCACCCCCTTTTCTGTCCCCGGTCCCCATAATGGTGGTTGTGACTGTGCGTTTCCCGTTTGAGAGGCAGCTGCCTGAGCCAGCCACCACCCCTCGTTCAGTGGACGCTCTGGACGGTCTCGTGCCCGGGCTGCTCGTGCTGAGAGAGGTGCCCGGGCTCGGACGGGGACACCACCCCCCTCCACTGCCCTGCCTGGCCCAACCCGCCCCCTCAGTGGGAGCTGGAGAGTCACCCTGAAGCCCACAGGCCCCGGTGAGGCTGACTGTCCTCCGGCAGAGGAGACGCTGCCCCTGAAAGCTGATCAGAAAGTCCTGAGGGGCTCTCCGTGGGGAGATGAGGGTGCCCCAGGGATGTGTGTGTGCAGACCTGTCAGAGGTGCTGAAAGGCCTTGGCCCAAGAACCACGCCTGGGTGTGTGCACACTGTCTGGCCAAGGGTGGGGTGGTGCCATCGTGATACAGGGAAGACAAGGCAGAGGAAGCGCGCGCACACGTTGAAGGAGAACCCCTCGTTTCTTATCCTATTGCTGTGGCCCCCCCCCCCCCCCACCGAGGTCTGACTCCTACTGCTGGTCATCGGGCCCCTGCGCCTGCGAGTTGGGGAGCTGGGGTCTCACTGAGCTGTGCCCGCCACAGGCCGCGATCCAGTCCCAGCTGGATGGGGTGCGCACGGGCCTGAGCCAGCTGCACAGCGCGCTGAGCGACGTGCGGGCTATCCAGCAGTCCCTGGCCGACGTCAGCCAGGACTGGCGGCAGAGCATCAGCACCATCGAGAGCCTGCGTGACGTGAAGGAGGCCGTGGTGCAGCACAGCCAGCTGGCCGCTGCCGTGGAGAACCTCAAGAACATCTTCTCAGGTGCCCCGACGCCCCTCCCTGGGCCCCGCCCCTGTGCGCCAGCAGAACTGAGAAGGGCTCGGGCAGCCATCTTGGTTGGGTGTCCGTGAAGACGGCCAGTTGGGCGTCAAGGCCAGGGTGGGGTGAAGCTCAGTGGTCGCTGGCAGAGGCCGGGAGATGCACTGCTGTTGTTGCTAAGCGACAGCTGCAGGCAGCCCCTCTCCCTTCTCCCTCCCGTCTCCACATGGTGCCAGCCCTGCACAAGGCCAGCCGTCCCACTGCCATGCAGGCTCTCCACATCCCGCTCGGGCAGGAGGCCCCGTGCTAGGCCTGCCCACCCGTCCCTGCGTCTGCCCTGGCTTTTCGGCGGATGGTGTCACGTCTGCTGTGACACTCCCACGCCCCCCCCACCCCGTCCTGCCCCTCGGGGGTCCCCACGCCTCACTCACAGCTCACGAGGTGGTCTGCAGGCCATGGCTTCCAGTCCACTGCACAGAATGTGGACCTCCCAGCTTCCTCCGTGACATGCACAGGCTGCCCAGCTTGTTCCCTGCCGTCCCCCTTCCCGTCTTGTCAGGCCGGGGCCACAGGGCCCTTGCTGGGGGCAGTCAATTTTCCTGGCGATGGGAGGACTGGCCCCCGCCAACCCCGCGCCTACTTGCTGTGAAGGAGGTGGCATGTGTTGTGTGTGTGTGTGCCCTCCCCCCCGCCCCCCAGTGCCGGAGATCGTCAGGGAAACGGAGGAGCTGACCGAGCGGGGCGAGCTGCTGCAGGCCCACCGCAGGCTGGTGGACCTGGAGTGCTCCCGGGACGGCCTGCTGTACGAGCAGTACCGCATGGACGGCCGCAACGCGCACGACATGACGCTCATCCAGGCCTACTTCGGCAGCATGCAGCGGCTCTCGGACGAGCTGGCTAAGCAGCTGTGGATGGTGCTGCAGCGCTCGCTGGTCACCGTCCGCCGGGACCCCACGCTCCTGGTGTCTGTGGTGCGCATCATCGAGCGGGAGGAGAAGATTGACAGACGCATGCTGGACCGCAGCCGCCAGACGGGCTTTATCCCGCCTGGCCGGCCCAAGAAGTGGAAGGAGAAGATGTTCGCAGTGCTGGACAGGACGGTCACCACCCGCATCGAGGGCACGCAGGCCGACACGCGGGAGTCGGACAAGATGTGGCTGGTGCGCCACCTGGAGATCATCCGCAAGTACGTGCTGGACGACCTGGTCGTGGCCAAGAACCTGGCCGTGCAGTGCTTCCCCCCGCACTACGACATCCTCCACAGCCTGCTGGCTATGTACCACCAGGCCTTGAGCACCCGCATGCAGGAGCTGGCCGCCGAGGGCCTGGAGGCCAGTGAGATCGTCAGCCTCCTGACCTGGGTCCTCAACACCTACAAGAGGTAGGACTGCTGTCGGGCCCCCTCCCAGCGTATCTCCAGCCATCCGTGGGGGCCCTTCTGCTGCCTGGCCACCCCGTGGACTCAGGAGACAGGACACCTTGACAGGTGCAGACCAGGGCGAGGCCACCAGCTGTGCTCCTTGCCACCGCACCGCCCCTGTCACGGGTCCCAGGTGCCTGGTGTGTTTCCGCCTGAGGCCCGGGGCCTGACGGGGTGCGAGTATGGAGGAGGCCATGAGCTTTCCGGGATGCCTTAGGAGTGGCCGTGCTTTCACTGAGCCTGGTTCTGTGGATCACCCCCTGGACTGCCGTGCTGGCAGTGAGCTCCCCTCAGGCTTCCAGAGCGAAGCCTGTCCTGGTGTGTGCGTTGTCTGGTATGCTGTTCCATGCTCCCGGCCTGTCATGGAGACGGCTAGTATTTCATACAGGGGCTCAGGGAGAGACTGGCCTGCCTGTCACTTCCCCGAGGCCAGCATGCCCAGCCTTTTGGGGCTGCCTCCTGAGCTGTGTCGGGCCCCACCACTCAGGGACCCTCCCGAGACTCCCTGCCAGTAGATGAGGCTGAGGCCCTGGGAGGCCCCAACCCCACTGCGGGGCGGGCCAGACAGGCAAGGGCAGGTGAGCATGGGCCAGCCACTGGCCCCTATACTGGGCCTGCCAAGGGCACCTGTGGCATGCCCGTGTGGATATGTCCATAGCTCCTGGGGAGGCCAGCAGGCCAGCCAAGTGCCTTGCTCAGTCCCCTGGGGGAGTGGGGTACACTGTCCCCCCACCAGACTGAGGAACACCTGTGTGCCTGAGGTGCCCCAGTCCCATGAGCCTCATTCATGCTGTTTACCTGAGCCTACTGCCCACTGGCCCTCAGCCAGTCCCTCTGGTGGCCAGTCGGGTGGGAGCCGGCCCTGCCTGGGCCCAGTGGGCAGGGCCGAGGTAGACTTGAGCCCTGGCAAGAATTGAGTGCCGAGAGACAAGATGGTAGGGGAAGTCCCCACCGTCAGCTCCTGATAGGTCCCCACCTCCCTCCACCCGTCCCACAGCACAGAGATGATGGGAAACTCAGAACTGGCCCCTGAAGTGGACACCGATGCCCTAGGGCCTCTGCTGGCCCCCGAAGTGGTCTCCGAGCTGCTGGGCACGTACATGTCCACACTCACGGTGAGTAGATGGCTGTGCCGGGCAGGGCTGGAGCGTGGCTCTCTGTCAGGTGGGCCGAGGGTGACCATGGGGGTTCGCGTGGGTGCTGGTGCCCCAGACATGTGGGACAGCACATGTGCAGTGCCCTGTCTGTTTCCATGACCAGAGACCAGTTAGGTGAGGAGAGTGCTGCCCTGCCGAGTCTGGGCAGGATCTGACTTTTGATGGCAGGACTCTCCAGCCCTGGGGAAGCCCCTTTAGCAGATGAGGCCCCCCCAGGCCTGGGACACGGTGACCTGGTCAGTTGGGGTGCAGGCTCGGCTCCAGCCACACTGAGTCTGGCCAAGCTTGCCCTGCTTGGGTCACTCAGGAATCTGGCTCCCCACGGGTATGTGGGACTTGGTCAGCCCTGGGGACTGGCAGCCCCAGAGGTGGGAGGTGGCACTGCCAGCCTACTGTTGGGCTGCGGAGGTCAAGGACCCCCGTCTGCCCCTCTCTTGGTGAGTGCCCCAGCTCCCATGGACCTGGGCTGCCCAGCCCTTCCCCGGGAGCCAGGTGCAGACTGGAGGCAGAGGGTGGTAGAGGCCGGGCCACGCCCTCTGCAGTCGCACAGAGAGGGGACTCGTCTCTGCTTCAGCAGCTGCGCCTTCTCTCCACCCCGTCTGCAGTCAAACATCATCGCCTGGCTGCGCAAAGCCCTGGAGACGGACCGCAAGGACTGGGTCAAGGAGACCGAGCCCGAGGCCGACCAGGACGGCTACTACCAGACCACCCTCCCTGCCATCGTCTTCCAGGTGTGTTCCAGGCCAACCCGGGGGAGCAGGTGCGAGACACACACACACCCGTGACTGGTCACCCTGCATTGTCAATGACAATGGGACCCACCCACCCATGGGGTCACTTCCCCGGACCCTCCTCTCACCGTTTCCGCCTCACATGTAGCAGTGGGGAGGAGCTGCTGACTTGTTAGGACACTGATTTCAGACTGACCACTGAGTTAGGCCTGGGCGTCAGCCACGTGGCAGTGGACATCGCGGTGGCTCACCGCTCCCCGTGACAAGGCCATCCTCACTGCTGTGCTCCGGAAGCTTCCTTTGTCCCCATGACGCTCGGTACAGGACGGCCTGAGGCAAGCTGTACCCCTGACGTCTGTCCCCAGAATGGGGGGCTTTCCCCCATCACTAGGGGCTGTACCCCTTGAACTGGAGGTATGGTCAGGAACAGACTGAGGTCAGGACGCCCAAGTTGGAGCCAATGCCTGGCCCTGACAGGTGACTCCTGTGACTCACTTCTCCAGGCCTCCCTTCCCCTTCCCCTTCCCTTCCTGCAGGCCTTGGGGCAACGAGCTCCACAGCTAGGAAGGTCTGTCTAGTCCCCCAGGGAGAGACCCTCCAACCCCCCTTCAGGCCTAGACAAGTCAGAACATGAACCACTTGATCTTTTTTTTTGGGGGGGGGGGGGAGGCATCACTGCTCTCCAGTGGTGGGAGTAGGAGGCCCAGCCCCACTGCTGGAATTGAACCTCCATCCCAGTGGGCCGCAGTCCCGCGCACAACCACTACGCCACCGGGGCTCAGCCCGAACCATTTGATCTTTAGCCGGTGGGCCTGATGGCTTGGGCTGGGCTTTTTTTTTTTTTTTCTCCTAACCCTAACTTGACGTGTCTCATAGTGTGGTTTGTCCCTGGATGGGGAGGATCTGAACTGGTGCAGCAGCCTAGTGCGGCCATGCCCCGGGGGCTCCGGGAGTCGGGACCAGCAGTGGCGTGGCCTGGGACCTCACTTGCTCACACAGGCACCTCCAGGACCAACCGCTCTTTGCTTTGTAGATGTTTGAGCAGAACCTCCAGGTGGCTGCTCAGATCAGTGAAGAGTTGAAAACCAAAGTCCTGGTCTTGTGTCTTCAGCAAATGAGTTCTTTCTTAAATAGGTATGTATTTATTTTTGCCAACATGTTATTTTAAAAAAATTTTGGGGGCATCACTGCCCTCTGGTGGTGGGAGTAGGAGGCCCAGCCTGGCTGCTGGATTTGAACCTTCAACCCAGTGGGCCACAGTCCCGCGCATGACCACTATGCCACTGGGGCTCAGCCCCATGTTATTTTTTTAAAGTATGTATCTAGGAATTAGAAGCCAAAAATTGTCGTTCTGCTAGGCCTGTTCTTTGATTTCGTTTTGAAAGCCCCCTGTCCCTCGCTGCCCCTTGTTCACTGGACACACTGAGAGCTGGAGTGCGACTCTGAAGGCCTCTACCCTCCCTCACCCCCACCCCGAGTTAGAGCTTGTGCTCAGTACTGCTGGGACTGGACTTGACAAGCTCTTTGGGACAGTGTGCCTCTTTTGCTGGACCTCCGTGGGAGGGAGTCACCTGTCCTACAGGAGGCTGCTTATGCGAGGGGAGGCCTAGCTCGCGAATGCCTCCTGTGGACATACCTGTCCAGTCCATGTCCGAGCCCTCGCCGTCTCACTGCGCCCCTTGCAGCCTGTGGTTTCCGCAGCTCTGATGAGTGGGCGCCAGTGGCGCCAGGCTGGGTCACCTGTCGGGCGGGCGTGTCTCCCAGGTACAAGGAGGAGGCACAGCTGTACAAGGAGGAGCACCTGAGGAACCGGCAGCACCCGCAGTGCTACGTGCAGTACATGATCGCCATCATCAACAACTGCCAGACCTTCCAGTGAGTGCGCGTTAGGTGGGGCCAAGGGGCGGGGGCGCGGAGCCCCCTCCAACATGGTGTTTCTGGGCAGGGAGTCCATCATCAGCTTAAAAAGGAAGTACCTGAAAGTCGAGCAGGAAGAGGGTCTGGCCGTGAGCCAGCCCAGCATGGACGCCGTCCTAGACGCCATCGCCAAGGAAGGCTGCAGCAGCCTACTGGAGGAGGTCTTCCTGGACCTGGAGGTGGGCCCCTCTCCCTGTCAAGGCCCAGCTCCACTCAGAGCCCCCCTGCCCTGGGGGGTTGTGGACCCGCATGGAGCTGAGTCATGGGGGGCAGGCAGGGAGTGTGTTTGCAAGTGTACCATAGAGGTGGCAGCCGGTGCTTTCTGCGGCCGCCCGCCGCTCAGCCTCGGGTTTGGGTAGAGACCCTGGCAGCTGTCAGACAGAGACAAAGTCTGGCCCGTCACTGGCTAACTCCTGTTACCCAGACAGCATGCACGACATGAACAGAGCATGGTGCCAGGGGTCTCTGGGTTTGCCTTTCAGCAACATCTCAATGAGTTGATGACCAAGAAGTGGCTCTTAGGGTCAAACGCCGTGGACACCATCTGTGTCACCGTGGAAGACTATTTCAATGATTTTGCCAAGATCAAGAAGCCATATAAAAAGGTGAGCGTGTGGACACTTAACACCGTTAGTGCCCGGTCTGCGCCATGCCACAGTCCCAGGCAGAGCTGATTTTAGGAATCTGGGAGGGGAGACAGGATGTGTGCACCTTGGTTGAGAGGTACCAGGCTGTCGAGGTGGGTGTGTGAAGAAAGAGACAAGTGAGGGCTGAGCCCCGGTGGCGTAGTGGTTGTGCACGGGACTGTGGCCCACTGGGATGGAAGTTCGATTCCGGCTCCCAGGAGCAAAGGCTGGGCCTCCTACTCCCACCACCAGGGCAGTGATGCCAAAAAAAAAAAACAAAAGAAAGAGACAAGTGGTAGGGCCCTGCTGCAGCCGAAGAGAGGGCTTCTTAGAAGCCTGAGCCAGCAGGAGGGAGGGTCACGCCACAGGTGGCCTGAGCACTGGCCACCATCGGCCTCCGTGGAGGAAGCTGAGGACTGGCGTCAGGAAGGGGCTTGGGTGACAGCTATTTGAATGACCTTCCCGTGTGGAGCTAGGCCAGCCTTTGTCCACCCAGGAGCCCAGGCTGGGCTTGCTGGATGCAGCCACAGGCCCGGCCTACCTTGAGTAGCCCAAGTTCACAGGTGGACAGGTGCTAGGCACTGTCCTGGCTCCACAGTCTCAGGATGGCGCCTGCCACACCCACACCACACTGGCCCAGAGGGCCTGGACAGATGCTGAGTCGCCTGCATGCATTTATGGGAGCCTACAGGTGCAGTTGGTGTATCTGCCAGTAGCCAGCTGGACCCGGCCAAGTAGCACCCACTGCTCCCAAACACCTAGGTTGCTCTGCCTGTAAGCGGTGGGGTGGCCATGCCAGGCGCTGACTCCCTCCCGCCACCAGCCAGGGGAGTGGCACAGGTCCCTGCCCAGAGCTTTCCTTTGTTGCCCATCTGCTATCCAGACTGACCCCTCCCTGTGTGTTGTGCACGCCCCCCCCCCCCTCCCCAGGAGACTCCCACCGGCCTCCTGGACTGGCTGTCACTTGATGAGGTGCTGCTGGGGGTGGGGGGCAAAACATATCCCCTGGGGAAGGCAGCTGTGGGTTTGGGCATCTTCTCAGAAGGGGGTTGCCAGGCCTCCCCCAACCCCCCTACCCAGCGCTTCTGCAACAGCCACGGGGCCAGTGCTGCAGCATAGCAGAGCACCGACGTTGCAGGCACAGTGGGTGCAGTGTCTGGGCTCCTGGTTCTCAGGTATGCGCCCGACAGGAAGTGGCCCGTCCTCTTTCTTCTGTGCTTCCTTTGCCAGTGACCTCCTGCCGCCCATTCCCCCCCCCCCCCCCCCCCCCCCCCCCCGCCTCTGGAGAGTCTCCATCTGCTGGGGTGGCCCGGACGGTGCCACCCTGGGGCTCCGGGGACTGGTTCCTCACACGCTCAGGGCCTCCTCCAGCTGGCCGCCGCCTCTGGACACTTCAGCCCTTCGGGTACCCAGCAGCCTCCGCTCCTTCCTGATGGGTGGGGCCGGCCCCGGGGGCCCCGGGGGCTTGTCCAATGATTCCTCTTGCTGCACGCTTATTGGCAGGCCACCCTGCGGCGGGGCTCCCCCGTGCGCCCTCCTTTGCCCCAGGGGGTCTTCCGATGGGCCTCAGAGGCTGACGGTGGGACGCATGCAGAAGGCAGCCAGCCACCCGGGGGGCAGTGGCGCATGTGAAGGGGCTCTGTAGGGGCAAGCACTCGCTCCCACGGGTCCCTCACACTCTCCGTGCTCCCGCAGCGCGTGGCAACCGAGGCGCACCGACGCGTGGTGGTGGAGTACCTGCGCGCCGTCATGCAGAAGCGTATCTCCTTCCGCAGTGCCGAGGAGCGCAAGGAGGGCGCCGAGCGCATGCTCAAGGAGGCCGAGCAATTCCGCTTCCTGTTCCGGAAGCTGGCCTCGGTGAGTGCCCGCCCACCGGAGAACCCCACCCAGGGTCTCCCCCCCAACCCCCCCACCGAGCCACTTGTACTTGGAAACAAGCTCCCGCAGTGAGTCTTACCAGAGGCCACCCCTGACCTCCATTCCACTCCCTGTGCAACCTCAGCCCCAAGGAGCCCCGTGCCCAGTGAAGTGGGCATCCAGGTCTGCAGAGCCACCTGCGGACTGATCCGACCCACCACCCTTCCCCCCGCCCCTGCTCCCAGGGCTTTGGGGAGGACACCGCCGCTGGGCACTGTGACACCATCGTAGCCATCGCCGAGGTCATTAAGCTCACGGACCCCTCCCTGCTCTACCTGGAAGTCTCAACGCTGGTCAGCAAGTACCCCGACATCAGGTGATGGCACCCCCAGCCCGTAGGGACCATCTGGGGCACAGTAGGAGGTGCTCCCCCCCTCCCAGCAAGGCGGTATCCTCACCCAGGCATGCCTCTGCCCCTCCCCAGAGATGAGCACATCGGCGCGCTGCTGGCCGTGCGCGGGGACGCCAGCCGAGACATGAAGCAGACCATCATCGAGACGCTGGAGCAAGGGTCCCCGCCCACGAACCCAGACTACGTGCCACTCTTCAAGGACATCGTCGTGCCCAGTCTGAACGTGACCAAGCTCCTCAAGTAGCTGCTGCTGCAGCCTCCTCTGTGACAGTGCTGTGACCCGCCCACCCCCCAGCACGTTCACAGCCTGGCCCCCAACCACTCTTCCGCCCAACTCTGTGCAGCACAGCCCACCGGCCCCTTCCAGTGCCGAAGCCCCATCCTACGGCTGCCCTAGACCATGGCCTTTGATGAACTGAGGTTCTGACGGCCTGATGCCTCTCCTGCTGGGTTGTTGGTCACAGTGACTGAGGGGCCTGGGGACTCCTGAGCAGCATGGCCTGGTGCGACCAGGACTGTATCTTGTCTCCCAAAGGCAGTCACTGGGTGCCCACCCTGCTGCTCCAGAGGTAGGAGGAACTGTGGGCCCTGCCCCGAGGACCTCGGCCTGTCCCAGTGCTTCATACATGGGATCAGGATGAGTTCCCTTCATCAGTTGTGGACCCTCAGCCCGCCCCTGATGTGACCCAGCCGAGGGTGACCATGGGGCCGTGCTGTGGGGGAGGTGCCGCCAGGGAGCCTAGCGAGAACGCACATGTGGCAGCACTCCTGGTGTCCCTCCTGCGTGGGGTGTGTACGTTTCCCTGCTGTCGAACACGTTTCTCTTCCCACACTCACATCTCTGCCATGCCTGCTTCCCATCTTGGCGTCGGTGACGTGTTGTTCATTCACCTGAAACTAGTATTATTTTGAAACGTTACCCAAGACAGGAGCCCCTGTGTCTCCGCCCCCCACCCCATGATTGTGAGGGAGGGAGAACCTAGCCATTCCATTGCACCCACTTCTGCAGACTAGAGCTGCCGCCTCCAGAGGTTCCCCAGCAAGAAAGGACCAGGCCGAAGCCGGCTAGCACCTTCCTAAGGTGGGATGCACCGGTTTGGGATGTGGGCCTAGGTGGGTGTGAGTCCACAGGCTGGGGCCGCTTCACTGAGGGGCAGCCCGTCGGCCTGCAATTGATTCTGGCAAAGTGGGTTCAGAGAGGGAGACGGGCCCACTGGCCACTGCGCTCATCTTAGGGGGAGTCAGATCAGGTACTTTAGGGTCTGATCGGTCTGTCGAATGGGGTGGGGGCTCCGATCAGGACCATCCAAGAAATGTGTGGTGATGTGTACTCGAGAGGGTCTGATCGTTAGCTTTCCTTCCAGCTTGGCTGCCAGGATCCTCAGTGGTTGGACGCAGCTAGGCCTCCCCACAGCGACCTAACAAATGCAATAGAAAGCTGTGTGGGGAGAGTGGGACTCCGTTTCCAGGCCATGGCCCACCGAGGTCTCCCTGGGGGCGCCCCACACCACAGATAGAAATAGATGCTGGGAGAGTGCTCGTCGGCCTGCTGACCTGGATCCCGCCACGGCCTTCTCGGGGCCTGGGCTGGCGGCTGCCATGCTGTTTGCCATCCCGAGAGCTGTTGACAGCCCACCGCCTCGCCTGCCTGGCCCTGGTTAGACTGAACTCTGCCTCCATCGCCCTGTGGCCTTCCCCCCACCTGGTTCCTCTGCCCCTGTCGGGAAGGGCCTCCCCTTAGCCCCTCACCATGGCACAGGAGCTTGGCTGGCATACCTGCCTACTGACGTGGACTGCTCTCAATAGAAATTTCTAAGGTGCCCCTGGTTTTGCTTCTCTAGAGAATCCTGCCTATCAGGGTTTCATCAAGACCATCTCAGGTTGTGTGTGTATACCTCCTACAACCTCCATCCCTTCCAAGGAGGCCAGGGGTAGTGCACAGTTGACTTGAACACCTCCCTCTCTCTGACTTGCCACCAACCTGAAATGACTTACCAGCTCCAGCCAACCCCCTGGCTCATTGGCCTGTTTCCATACCACGTTTACACAGGCCTGTGCATCCGCCCCACCCGAGTCCAAGAAGGACTGATGGGTGGGGACCTGGGTCCAGTCAGCATAGCCTGTGCCAGGTGAGAGAGACACAGCCATCTCTCCGGCCAATCACAGATCCTTCCACACTTGTCCCCACATCCTTGTGTCGGCTGCTCAGAACCAAGCCCTGTCCTGGCCCTGAGCTCTGTGGGACCCTCTGGGTTCCAGCCCACTTAGCTTGTTGGTGCCTCAGATGTTTGCCCTTCCACCTGTGCCAGTGGTGGGCACTGCCCCCCCCCCCCCACTTCTCTCCTTGTCCCCAGTATAACCTGAGTGTTGATGGCCCCCAGGACATGCTTCATGGCAGCTGGCCAGTGTCTTCCTAGTGGCCAGAAGAGCCATTCTGCATGTGCACATGTGCATGTACACACACATACACACACACACACTCACGCAACTAGATTGCCATAGGGTGGGGCTCCCCGTGGATGAGTTCTCAAATCACAAAGTGCACCCAAAACAGCCTGGAAAACAATCTTTAATGAAACCAATCCAGAAAACGCTGCAGGGGTCTGGGGTACCCCCTCTCCAGCCCATCCCAGCCACACACGGGGAGGGGCATCTTAAGGCACATGATCTTGGGGTTGGATGACACAGTATACCGGGACTGCAGTCACCAAACCAACCGGCCACCTCATGGGCGGCTCCCCTGTGGCATCTCCAGGGCCAGTGGGTGAAGCTCAACCCCAGGCTTCCTTCCGCAACAGAACCCCGGCCTGGACTGGACACAGCCCGTGGGCACAGTAACAAAATGTGAACCAGCGATTTCTCCAACACATGCACTTTATAGGGGCGACCGCACAGGCGGCCCCAGTTCAGTATTAAATAAATAGGAAATCTTTCTGAGTCAAAGTCTTACAGCAGTTTTCCTAAGGAAATACATTCATGTTTTACAATGTTTCACGATGACAGAACGGAGCACACACCCTGTGCCTGTAGCCCTGGACATGCAAGGACAGGAGCGGGTGGGTGGCCTTTGCACGTGGGGAGAGGGAGGAGCAGCTTGCACCTGCAAAGAGAGACCTCGATGCCACGTGAACCTGCTTAACCTCAGAAACACAGAGCCCCTGGAAACCTGGCTTTGTTAAGCAGATTAGCAGGTGTGCTTCGCACCTTCCCACTGGTCTTGCACAGGACTTGGCCTCCTGCGGGTCCTGGGGCAGGCCTCGAGTCAGGGCCACGGATGATGCCCTCCTGGCTCTCGCTCTGCTCTGGGTACCTGGGAGGCACTTGGAAAGGTGGTCTTGCTCCTTCTGGCCACTGAGACTCAGCTGCACAGCAGATGTGGCAACTGGGTAGCCCCTATTTCCCCTGCCCCCCCCCCCCGGGGGGAGGGCAGTGGGACCCTGGAAGCCACGACTCAGCTTGTTCTAAACGGATCCTTTTTCACAGTGAGGGCAGAGAGAGCTGGCCTGTTAGTGCAGCTCCCCGGCCAGGAGGTTCCTGGTAGGGGTGAGTCCGAGGTGGTTTTGTAGCATAGCCAGTGGCAGAGTTTTGTGCCCAAAGAGAGTTGATTTAAGTGGTCACAAAACCCACAGAGCACCTCCTGGCAGTCACACACCACGGCACTCCACCGGTAAAGGCCAAGCCAGTGATTCACAAAAGGAGAACCTGTCCAATCAGTGAGTGGACTCCAGGGGCCACACTTTCAGGGACCACAGCTGGTACTCAGAGTGCCCCT
>PVJH01040137.1:0-15890 GCA_004026705.1 Nesogale talazaci
GCTTTGATGTACTTAAAGACCGATTTTTATCTCCCTAGTGTTACTCTTCCCCTTCTAAACCTGTCTATTGGGGGCTGAAAATCATACTGTAGGGATTAAGATCATTTCCATCAAGGGCCTATCTGTCTATACTAGTTTATAAATAAAATTCCCTATCAAAAAAATGCAAGACATCGTTCTCAGAACTTATTTTTTTTTCGATTTTACTTAAAATTTAAGTTTTTAATTTTTAAGTTTAAATGCATCCAGACTCCATTAATAAAGGTGTATTCTTTCATCCAAAATCCTTTTGAATAAGAAATGTGAAGAATCTCTTGATTTGAAGAGAGGCGTGTTAATATAGAAAGACCAAGGTGGCTAGAATTCAGTAGACAAAGTTTGAGAGAAGGGATAGCTACTGAGAGAGGTTATCAGGTTTTCAGGCCCCTGTGAAAATTCAACCAAGTAGAGATCAACATGTGAGAAATCATCCCTGACATGTGTGAGCGAGAACATTATCGGAAGTTCAAAGGGTAACAAAAGTAATGTGAAAATCACTGAATCAAATGGAGGGATCTTTACTGAAGTAGAGAAAAACAGCCTAAAATGATTAATACTTAGTACTTAGGTCTCTAGTTTGCTTGAACAGGCATCCAAAATTTATATCTATTTGCAAAGAAGAAATACTTCAAAAACAAGGAAAAATACTGAAGGCATGTATTACCTAAGCATGGAAATAAAAAAGTAAGAATCAGTTGTTTTCATAACTATATATCAGAGAAAAGGATCACTTGTATAAAATAAGAGCATTCTGCTATATACTACAAAAGATAAATCCTCAAATATACATATGAGCATGTATTTACATGCATGTTTGTATACGCTTTAAAAAATAGGTAAAGTCAAACAATAATAATGTTTATGCTCAAGGGAGGGAAATATGTGAGGGAAACATATGAAGAATGAAAAGTTGTTTTAGTTCATGTGCATCAAAGTTTTTGCATTAAAAACAATAAGAGAATTTTGGAGTAACCACAGTCACCTAAAGGTATTTTCAAAAATTTCCCCCTAAAATATTTTGAAATAACAAAAATAATGTGAGACAAAAACATAAATCCAAACTTAAGGAATGGACTTACCAAAGGTAATGTAAAATTAGGAATAAGGCATATTTAATAAATAGACAGTCTTATAGTGATTCTTATAAGAGATCATAAAGAATGCCTCTTGGAGCTGAAGTGTACATCCTGAGGTGCAAGTGAATTGCTCAGAATCACAGAATAATCATCTCTGGCTGACAGCAGGAGATTTTCTTTATCAATAGCAGAAGAGGCAGAGATAAATGAACCACACTAAAGTCCTATTTGGAAAAGCAGCTGTGACCATGTGTGAGAAATAAAGGCTCACACTGCACACATCTTGAGCTTCCCATTTCAATGGGGCGAATCTGAATATAATCTCCAATGGTCGACTCTTTCATTTTGCTTGATCATGTTTGAGTCACAGGAAACTTGCTGTGACTTTGTAATCTACTATAAACACTGAGGCTGCAGCTCTCCTAGCACCATCACTTTGCAGCTACTGATATCCTGAGCACAGTAGAGCATCACCTGCTCTTGGCACGGTGGCATGTGAGGCAAGCCCAGGACCATGTGTTGAATGTCTCCCCTTTCCAAGCTGCTCAGTGTAAGACATGTTGCAAACTTCTTGTAGCATCAACAGGAGAGAGAGAGAGAGAGAGAGAGAGAGAGAGAAGCTCTTTGTCACTTCCTGCCCTATCTTCAATCCTTTTTCTTTTGCAGGACAGCGGGACTTATAACACAAACAGAAAATATAGAGTAAAACATCGTTTTATACAGCCCTGCCCAATGCTCACTCTCCTTTCATTTTCGAGGAGGTACAAGGTCTTATGAAGGATGCAATTGATATTTACTTGTCTTCTTTTAGCAAAACCCACGAAGGAGTCCATCTCTCAGCTCACTTCAGTATGGCACAATTGTTGAATCTTAGTGCCTTAAAATGTGCTCTACATCTTCTGTCTTTCGATATGTGAAAGCTAGAATTGATGGACCTACAGGGACAGCAAATAGAGAAAAGGATTCAGGGGTGAGGAGCCCGGCACAGTGGAGGGGGAGGTGTGTAAATGGGAGGCAATGTCAAGGAGTCGAGGAATTATAAATAAAAAGCATGTTTGGAGGCTGATTGTGGTAGCAATTTTGCATTGCTGCTTGACATGATTGAACTATGAAATGATATGATATATGTATTAACTCCCAATGAATAATAAGTTAAAATAATTCTAAATGTTCATTTTAAAACTTAGTTATTAGAAGGTCTTAGAATTTTCATAGAGGATTAAGGGACTGGTGGCACAGAATAAAATATTAGGAGAATTTAGCATTTAACATGTGATACCTTTAATATTCCACCTTGAAATAAGTATGGAGTCTTTTGTTGGTGACCCCAAAACATTAACAGAATTCAAAAATTTTGAGAGTAACTCTTTCATGATCAGACTTTCCAAAGAGAATGACTTTCCAAGGTAAGTGCATAAGTAAAAAGCTATTGCTCCAGGGTTCTGGTTCCTACATACATAAAGCATATTTAAACACATTCATATTATCAGTGGATGGCTACAGGCAAGTTTTCTCAGCAATATAACTTGCCTTAATCTTGTTAGCATCTTCAAAAACTCCAATCAAGTAAATGTCATCTGAAGACTTATGGGGACTGTGTGTTAGGGTACCCAGGCTCCATCAGATAATTTTTTACAAAAACACAGAATGATGATGGAGACTTCTATAAAGAACTTTAAAAAGACTGAAAATTGGATTGGTGAGAAACATACCAGTAACTGTCAAGAAATTATTTGTTCCCCTCAGGACGGTGCACTTTGTCATTCTTCAGGGGTGGCATGGGTTGTTCAATGACACTGCCATAGTGAAACTTCATACCATCCACCCCAAATCACTAACTTTACCATTTCATCCATCTTTTTTGCTTCTTAAACTTGGAAAATATTGAAACTGCCATTTGGAGGTACTGTAAATTGAAGTGCACAGAATTCTTCAGAGTAAGCATAGAAAGATGGAAACACTGCTTTTAGAAGTGCATTGGCCTAGCTGGGGATACGGCAAGAAATAATAGCTTTATATTTTGTCACTTTTATTTAATAAAGTTTTATATGATTTTATAGTCGCATTTTCTTCTTTGTCCCTCTCTCTTTAATCCCTCATCCATTGAGTGGCTGGCATTTTGTTTATTTAAGTGCACTCCTTTCTATTCCTCCTTCTTTTTTTATATCCTCAAGCCTCAGTGACTGGTTTAGAGATGAAGACCCAAACCACATCTGAGACAATCCCGAGGTAGGCTGGCTGGCATCCTGATTCCGAGATGGCGCAGAGCGTAGGTTAGTCCTGACTCAACCTCAAGACTTTTGTGCAAGATTGGAACATACAGTCATAAAAACTGCTAGCATTCAACGTGTGACTTAAAATGAAACTGACAATGTAGAAGGCAAGCAGAGAAACAAGAAAATAGGTCCGCAGTCATGTAACTGACTGACTAAATGGGGTCTCTGAAATTTACCATTACAGGAGTCGCTACATCACTTCATAATTTAAAGTTTTTAACTTTCGTTTTATTTGCCCTTACTTACTATCAAATTGGGGATCCCTGTGCACCATAGTGGATTAAATCGTGGGCTGTTAATGAAAAGATTTTGGATTCAACCCCACCTACCACTCTTTGGAAGAAGGATTAGGCAGCCTGCTTCCTCATGTTCTAGAAACCCCCCTGGGGCACTCTTACTCTGTCCCGTGGGGTATTGGATGATAGACTAAGCTTTGCACTCCTCCCATCAAGACTGAGTCTCAGCTCTACTTTGTCATACTAAGTTCTTATGACTCTGAATTCATTCGATGACAGTAAGTTTGGTTTTTGAGTTTATGGAGTGACTGGGAATGAAAACTATCTGACCAAGCTGGGTTCTCAAAGTGCTATGTTAAGCCTAGGGGCCTGTGAGTTCTGGCTTCAACTCATAGAAGTGCTACAAGACAACTTAAAATAATTAGTTAATCGCTGCTATCTGAATTTAAGAGGTGCTTTTTATTCCTTTAGGACATTTTAATACACATGTATAGGACGTACTCTGTCAGGTCAACATTTTCTAAGTATACAATGTAGGGCACTGATTGCATGAATCATCCTAGACAACCATTGCCAGCACCCATTGCCAAATTTCCCCTTCCCTTAAGCATAAAATTAGTAATTCCTTAATAATTACTCCTACTTTTATTACTTCCCTGCCCTGCACATTGAAAGGTCATTACAGTTCTATCCACATGTCTAAAATCTGGTAGGACCCTAAATATATATGATGAAAATTTGGTGTGTGCATATGGTGGAATATTATTCAGTCATACATAAAGAGAAATTAATTCCTGTACATGTTAACATGGATGGATCTTGAAAAATGTTTAGCTGAGTGAAAAAGTCATTTTCAAGAGGACAAGTATTGTGTAGTCTTCATATCTAAGCTAAGCAAACACTTAGGAATAAAATTTTTAGTGATATAATTTTAAGGTTATTCCTCTCCTATCTTTATTCTGGGAGGTGAATATATTCTGACCCAAGGAAATGGACATCTGAGAACACATACAAGAAGGTTCTGAAATGATAATAAATATACCCTTTTATTTAAGATATTATCCCTATTCCAAAACAATCAACTTTGCCAAAATAGTTTATGAAAAATTAGATGAATGGTTTGTCTGTCTACCAAGCACAAAGATCCTTCTGTTCCTATTTACATTCTGTATACCTACTTCCTTGAAACTAGGAGCATTCAAACAATCAGGAACTAATGCATAGAAATATTTTTCTTATCATTTGCTTATTTACTTCATTTCCAACTGATGGGAATATCTGATTCTCTTTTCATCTTCAGCAGATTACTAGGAAGATATCACAGACAGTTTCAACATTATACATTGAGATAGATGTAGGCTGACAGATTAAGGAAAGTGGGTTGGTTCCTGGGTTCCCTCTTGTTTCTTTCCCTCCTGTTATTCATGGTCACATAAACTTCTTTGCCTTTTTTATCTTTCATTTTGCCAAGCCTTTCTGAGATCCTCTCCATCTTCTTTATACTTATATCATTAACACCAGATGTTGTCAAATCTGATTTTTCTTATTTGGCATTTGAATTTCTTGTTTATTAGAACTGCTGCAACATAAGCAGAATTCAGAGTAATCTTTCAGGTCTGAATTGCCCATATGCAATTTGGACAGCCTGCAGATTATGCTTAGTGTAGACTGTGGCATGAATTCAGTTTCTTTGAAGTTAATTGTCAGTTCTTAGAGATATAGTGACTGCAGAATAGTCAGCAAAATGCTGTAATCACCATCATTAAGAAATTTTGAATGACTGACTTTAGATGTAGCATAAAGCTTATTGATGTGGTGGTGGGAATCATTTCAGAATACTAAGCATTTATCATGACACTATTGCCAAGTTCCTAATTATATCTTAAGGCAAGGATTCCTGAAAGAAACTGCACAAAACTGAATGTACTGTCACATTCCACTGAAGTGGGTAATGGAACCTGACAGGGCAACATCAAAGCTTACATGTACACCATTCATTGTTGTTACCATTAATTCAACAAATTTTATTATTAAGCAACTCACAGAAAAATGACTAAAGAGAAAGTGGAGAAATTCTGACTTGTAATAACAGAATAAGGAGAAAACTGTCAGGTTCTAGTTAAGAGCTCTATCTATTACATAATGAAAACACAGTCTACAACCCTAACAGTGACTAGATTCAAGCTGAACTCAAAGCACTCTTCCCTAACAGTGACTAGATTCAAGGTGAACTCAAAGCACTCTTCCTGTCAGATCTACTGGCCGAGAACTGCCAAAAGAACTGATGACACCTGGACTGGTGCTGAAAGCAAAAATATTGTTTTACACAATATTCTATATGGAGAGAACACATTGGATTTTTACCTCCTAAATGCCATCTCAATCAGACATTTTGTTTCCATGCTTATACTTCAATATACTTATAATTAACTTTCATTTTTGAGATTTAGTCATTTTATAACACCGTCAGACATGCCAAATGTATATGCTGATTGATAGTTACCCATACTGTCTATCTCATAGATACATGCCATTTTGATATTATGACCACCTAGCTCAGGATTATGCAGTAATGAGATGAAAATTTCTTAGTCTACATGTAAATTCAATTCCATACTGAAAGCATTCTATTTTAAATGCCCATTTAGAGTTTGAGAGTGTCAATTAAAGCTCTCAACATACTTTTAAAGTAGATATTAATGCATTTACTGGAAAAGAAAGTAGACAATCAGGTTATTAATTTGTATAAGAATAAACTACTAATGAGTAGATGCTTAAACCTAGATCTGGCAAATGCCAAGTTTGTAAGCTATCCTCAACCTGATTCTGTCTACCTGAAAAATGGTGTTCATTTCTTTCAGATTTATCAATGTGCATAATATTATGAGAAGAAAAATGTTCATTTTTCTTTCCATTTTGTAAATTAACTGATAAATTTGCATGCTGATTAACAAAAAGCAAATTGCTGATGTCTTTGCTCTTCACAAATATAGAGTGCAATCCCATAGTAGTCCTTCATTATCTTCCTCTTTAGACAAACTTTGATAATACCCCATTTTAGGATGAAGCAGTCTGGAAAGGTTCTGCAATCCTAGGGAAAGCAGAACTAAGCAGAACAGCTTACTTTTAAAATTACATTTCACATGGCAAAGATGAATATAATTAGAGTGAATTACACAGTAAAAAATATGCAGAACAAAATGTTGACATAAAAGCAACTAGACCTGGGGCTGAGCCCCGGTGGCATAGTGGTTGAGGGCGGGACTGCAGCCCATTGGCTTGGTGGTTCAAATCCAGCAGCAGCTCTCTGGGAGCAAGGCTGGGTAGCTCCCATGACCACCAGAGGGCAGTGATGCCCCCTTCCACAAATCAACTAGACTTTGGTGACTTGAGATAGTTTCAGAATAGAAGCTAAAAATGAGGAGAAAGAACCAACAGTAAACACCTCAGGGATGTTAAGAAGCCATAATCTCTACAGGCTCAGTGTTAATCCTGAGAGTTAAGGTTTGGTGACAGCTGGACTAGGCCAGGATTCTTAGTGGACTGGCACTAGTAATCCTCCATGACCTGTTCTAATACAATATACTCACAGCAAAACTCTTACATGTGCCCATAATAGGTTAAGATTAGGGCAGAATGCAAAACCCTAATTCAGGTCACAGTGTTGATGTAATCAGTTACATCAGATGAGTGGATGCTGCTTGAAACTTGTTTGCTTTGATGCTTCATCTCGCTCACCAACCATTACTATAGTCTTTGACCTTGAGTTAATAGACTGCTCTTAATGTTTGTTGATCTTAGCAGTTGTCACCCACATGTCGTCTGGCCTTTTGCCCTTGGATTCATTGCATCTATAGCCACTAGCCAGGGGCCCTGCTGGAGACACAAACCTGAAGATATTCCAACTTTGCTCACATAGATCCATGCCTGTATAATCTAGAGGCACAGTAGCAATGATTTTTGACTTACCTTCATATAACTTCTTTCAAAAACGATTATGAATAACATGTTGTGGGTCAAGCATAATCTTATTACTTACACTAGAAATATATATGAATAAACATCTAAAAGATTAATTTCAATAACACATGTTTACAAATAAAATTGCCTTACTAAGCAATTCCTGTGAATTGTTTTAGAAATTATTGTAGCAGTTAAATTACTCTCCATGGTATTAAATATAACCAATCTATTCACACAGCCTTCTAATCAACCCCCTTTATAATGAAAATTCACCTCTATGTGTTCTATTTACTATCTGAGATAGTTAACGTCTATTGTGCCAGTCTGGCAGAAAAACACATTGGGGTTAATTGAAGGGCAGAGAGACAAATGGCAACATGAGTTCCCCAGTCTCTTGTTTTCTGATGGTCAGATCAGGGTGTAGCTCTCTTAGCCAGTCCCTGCTTCAGCTGGCAAGGCTAATTCCTGCAAGACTTCCCTGAGGAGAAGCCACATGGACCTACCAGGCTGCAGCCCTAGTTCTGGAGACCACTGCCAGCACTGATATGCTTGCAAGCTCACTGATTTGGCTTTTCTCCTGCAGTCAATGTCATTGTGTGGGTTTTGTGAGATTGTGGAGGACTTTCTAGATAGTTGTCAGACATATGCATTTAGACAGCACTCAGTTGGGATGTTTTCTTGATGTGCACTTACCTGTTATATAAAACACTTGCCTATACATATGAGTTTCTATGGATTTGTTTCTCTAATTTAACCAGACTTACATACCATCTTTTAAAAAATGCAAATTCATAACCATAAGTCTAATATTTTAAAGCTCATCACTTGTTACCCATGAACTTTTAAAATAAAGTTAAAATATTTTGATATAATATAGAGGCACCTGCATATTTCCCTCTTTATACTATTATGACTACTATATGTTTTCCACTATTCTGGCCACATCATGGTGTTCTAATAATTGACAGAACAAGAACTTCTCAGGATAAAATGTCAGTGCTGTTTATAATCCTTTATCATTCTTAAGCATCATCTCAATAGTTTCTGTTAGTATTGCGATCTTAATTAAAAGTCTTTAATTGGACTTAAGTGGAGGGGCAGTGGAAAAGAGGAAGGCTCTCCCAAGATGGAGAGACACAGTGGCTGCAACAATGAGCTGAAATATCAAAACAAGGATAGGAATTGTGAAGCTCTGGGCTGCATTTTGTTCTGGTGTGCATGGACTTGCTTTGAATAAGAATGAACTCAACCCCTAACAAGAACAAAGTCATAATTTTAACTACTTTTGGTTTTATGTAATGCATTTTCCTTGGGGAAATAGCAAGGTAGTACAGTGATTTACTTGATTTGCTTCTTCTAGCCATAGTTTTTGTAACTCTCCCAAAAGAAGAGGTTGAGTCCATACAGATTGGCTGCTTTCCCCTTTTTTAATTTGTTTGGGTCAGAGAAGGTGAAGAAAGATGTTTATGAGTTACATTCTTCAGTTATGAGTGATTGTTAACTTATTAGTTTCTGATTATAAAAGCATGAAACTCTAATGAGGTGATTGATATATGTTGCTCTTCTACTGGGCATAAAATAAGCCATCTCAGTAGGAAGTCGGGGCTCAATAAATTACAAACAAACAAAAAAAGAATAAAGAACCAAGAGTATAGAATCTTTTTTGAGCCACATGATCTTCACATATCTACTTCCTTCTATTCGGAGACAGCATTCTGAGACAAAAGAATGCAGAAGAGGATTGGCAGAAGAATGGCAGGAACATAATTAAGGGCCAGAGCAAAAAAAAAAAAAATGGTGGGCTTCCTGACCCAGAGAGTGAGGTAAGTTCAGGTACTTAATTGGAGGAACTAAGTTCTTGACCCACAGAGCTAGATGTGAGCTCCTTCAAACTGAGGCTTATGGTGGAGTTGTGTGCCATTTGAACACCCATCAGCAGTGCTAAAATAGCTAGCAATGATACCTGAACATGATAGTGATCATGAAAGGCTGTGTGACTGAAAGTCTGAGGAATAGAGAGACAGACAGAGGCTTACCTTTGTGCAAGACTATCCTAATCTAAGAACTGTGTCTTAGGCATTTTTTATCCAGAATACTAACCTGTTAGCTTCCCTAATAGATCTCAAAATTTTGAATAATGTCTATGAGTTCTTTGTGGCCATTGCAATGAATTATTGAACTACTTAGAGACATGATGATGTGAGAAGGACACTGATCTCAAACGTAAGAGGGCTGGAATTTGGAGATGTATCTGCCCTCAACCTCATCGGAATGAGCAGAGAATTAGTGTTGAGTTTGATTTTCCTTCCCATTTGGGAAGGCAGAGGAGGTTAGATATTTTTCACACATTAATTTTACGTAAAAGTAGTAGGAAAGAGTAAATAATTTTTTCTGGTATTTTGAAACTATTTGTGTAAGAAATAAATTGATCTTGGTCTGAATTTTATTTAGAGCTTCAACAGAAATTTATTGTAGGAGAGACACAGAAATGAATGAGAGCAGATAGTTTCCTTTAATCTGAGTGAAAACAATGTGAGTGGGGACAAATAATAACAGTTTAAGAAATGGAAGATTATGTAATTAAGGAGCTCCAAGTTACTGCACAAACATGCACACATGTTACTTCTATGCCTACACAGACAGTTATATAAATATGTTATTCTTTATCTCTATAAAGAATATGTGCTATATATAAATAATATATATTCTACATAAACACATATGCATTCAATGTTGTTACACATGAAACTAATAAATTCAAGCTCTTCATTGGAAAGATGGTGAGAAATGTAAACTTTGTAAAATATTAAGTTGACCCATCTCTAGTACATTAAATTCACCCTATCACCACCTTAATCTTCTCTTAGTCTAACCTCCCCACCTTGACCCTCAATTGGTGCAGGAGAAAAAAAATCATGCTATAGCTTTCCCTTCTTTATTAATTTTCTCATGTGTACTAAAATGTGTTTCCTATTTCTTAGGACCTATCAAGTCTACTAGATTGATAGGAGTTTAAGGTAAAAATTGTGATGTTTTCTTCTATTGTGTAGAACACACGACACTCCCGTGTGGATCACATTGTACTCAATTCCAGTAATATTAAACTATAGACTGTTCCCAAGTCTCCTGTGCACTTACACATTTCTATTTTTAAGTTTGTTTCTCATCCCCACACTTGCATCTACTCTGTTTTCTCTATGAATTCTCACCCAATCTGGTAAAATATTTTCTGTGGACTTTAAATATCTTCTATATGGAAATGTTTTTAAAATTTTTATCTCTAGTTGAGACTATTATCTGTAATTTCTGAGTTGTATGTTCAACAACCTATTTAGAATCACACTTCACTTTGTTATAGGTATGTTAAATGAAATGTGTTTAAAACTAAAATTTTATTCTCATTTTCAGTGGATACTTGATCTAAAACTATTTTCTGCAAACACCTATTAGTCTGCATTTAAATCCTTGAGGGTTTTCATAACCCTTCAAATAGGAAATGTAATAAAGAATCTGTAGCTATTTTTAATTCTCAGTCAACCTTCTAGTTAAAGGAATCTATATTTTTTTCCAGCAGAATGTACTCATGCCTTCTAAAACCCTTAGGGTTTCATCTTTCTGTCTAAAGGATTTGACTCAAGTTCAAGGTCTAGAGTTTACATTGAACTTGGGATGAGGATTTTTTGCACATGGAATGTGTTAGGTTCAGAGATCTGCCCTCTAGCCTACTTAATTCACAATAAAAAATGAGGTAACAGATACAGAATAACCAAGACAGAGACATCAATTTAAATTTTGTAAAATTAAGGGCAACATAAAACTGTCCAGCTATAAAAACCAACAAGCTCACTGCTGTTGAGTTGTTTCCAAATCATAGCATCTTATAGTACAGCTAGAACTTTCCCTTTGAGTTTCTGAGATTGTAACATTCTATAGCAATAGACAGCAACATCTTTCTCCTCTAAAGTGCCTGGTGACTTTGACCTGCTGACCTTGGGGTTAGTAGCCCATTTTGTAACCACTGTATACTGCGTCTGGTGAAGCACTTGAGCACCATTCTCCCAGATCTCTGATCTGATATCTCTAGGTTAGGAAATAATTATGTTTAATAAAATTAGTTCCCCTTGGCATTGACTTTCATCCTCTGTGTTCTTAGTGCTTCTGATATTATAAGAAATGTTCTATGTTTTCTACAGAATAATATCATAACTCTGTTTCCTCATTATATAAGTTGGCAGGTCCATGGGTTAAAAATATTTTAACTTTGAACTTTTGTCAGTTTAGTTTAAATTAGTATACCTTCTTTTAATTTTACTTGCATTTTAAATTGCAATCCCTCTACTAGACTAAAGCCAGTAGGTTTCTTTTAACTTTGGGCAGCGTTTCATGAATGGATAAGACAAGACCCTTGATATTTTTAGGGTTATTTTTTAGTTGAAAGGTTATGTAGAACTTATGAAGTTTTAGTGAATGGTATTTTAGTGACACCTTTGACTTGTTGTTTACATGTGTAAGGCACCCTAGATATGATATTTGCTTTGAAATGATTTCTTCATGAACCCTGGGCTAGCTTGACCAAAAACAGCTTTATATTCTCAATGCCAAGTGTTCTAGGTTAGAAATTCCCTAACTTATCTATAAAACCCAAACAATTGTTTTCACTGAATTTGCTTATTGACTTATAATTTTTTCATAGGAAATTAGTGGAATTCCTTTGACGAGTGTACATAGAAATCTCCTTATTCATATCCACAAGTTAATCACAGGCTATTGGCAAGAAGTCATAATATCTTGAGAGTTGGAAGAGATTCTGAAGTTTAAAGGGGGCATGGGAGGACAAAGGAAATGGTCTTCAGAGCCTGTTTGGAAGCAGGTCAATATAAGGTAGTCAGAGGTGAGACTACAGAAGCAGTAGCAAGGTGAGGAGGGGGACCTTCACATTATTTTGGATCAAAGAGCTCATAAAGTTGGTTTATGACCTTCCCATAGAGGTAATTAGGTTGGATGAGATTCATGACCACAAGACTCTAACACCCCAAATTCTCATTAAGTTCCCCAAGGATGTGCTGCTTATCCCTAGAATGGTGATAATCCACTCTCTTACTCTTCTATGCTTGAGGACAAAGATTTCTATAACACCTGTTAGTGGAAGCTGGATATGTGTAGACCCTCACAAGGTGAGTCAGAGCTTCCACCCTACTCTGCAGCTTTCTATGAACTCAGTGTTTAGAATTTGAAACTCTATTACATGTAGCTACAAGTAACTTTTAGCTACTGGTTCCAGAATATATGTTGGTATTTCTTGTTCTGCCAATAATTACTTTTTGAAAAAAAATTCTGACTACCTTTCTGTCCTTCAAAAGCTGACAGATTCTCAGCCTTTAGACTTAAGACCTCTCTCTGATAAACAAGCCAAATGCACATACTTGCATAACACTTCACTTTCAGCACAAATTTCCAGTTTGATTTTTCATTGCTGCATAACAACAGACCTAAAATTCACCAAGAGTACCCATATCCATTGCTATCTAATCTGATGCATAGAAATTCTAAAGGATGCAGTGAAACTGCCCAATTTGGGTTTTCAACACTATCATCTTTTTGAAGCTGACTGCTACATCATTCTTCTGTACAGTGACTGCTGGGTCAAACAATCTGCCTTTTGTTTCATCTCACAATGTATGTAGAGGGTAGAGCAGACCAACCCATGAGTCTCTGAAACGATAACTCTTTTTTTTTAAGACATTTTACTGGAGGCTCATATCACAATCCATACAACCATCCATTGTGAGTCAAGTACATCTGTACTTTGGTTGCCATCATCATTCTCAAAACGTTTGCTTTCTACTTGGGCCTTTCAACTCCTCATATTTCCCCTCCCAACCCACTTCCCTCTCCCTCATGCACCCTTGATAATTTATAAATTATTATTATTTTGTCATATCTTACACTGTCAAATGTTCTCTCTTCACCTACTTTCCTGTTGTCCATCCCCTAGATAAAAAGTTATATGTAGATTCTTGTAATTGGTTCCCCTTTCTACCTCATCTTCCCTATGCCCTCCCGGTTTCACCAATCTCACCACTGGATCTGAAGAGATCATCTATCCAGGATGCTCTGTGTTTGCAGTTCCTATCTGTACCAGTGTGCATACTCTGATCTAGCCAGATTTGGAAGAAAGCATTGGAATCGCAATAGTGGGGAATGAAGGGAGGGTGAGAAAGGAAGCATTAAAGGACTAGAGGAAAGTTGTATGTTTCAACATTAAAACACTGCGCCCGGACTGGCTCATCTCTTCACCATGACCCTTCCATAAGGAGATGGTCAGTTGCATACAAATGGGCTTTGAGTCTCCAATCTGCACTCCCCCTCATTCAAAATAATATGATTTTTTGTGCTTTGATGCCTGATAATGGATCCCTTCAACACCTCATGGTAACAGGATGTTATGCTCCTTCCATGTGGGTTTTGTTACTTCTGGGCTAGATGGCCATTTGTCTGCCTTCAAGTCTTTAAGACCCCAGACACTATATTTTTTGAAAGCTGGGAATCATCAACTTTCTTCACCACATTTTCTTATATACACCTTTGTCTTCAGCAATTATATCAGGGAGTACCTTATTACTTAACCTATAATTATGTGCACATAGATCTATTTCCCCATCATCATATATAAATATATTTACTTTTGCACATATTTGTATTTAGACCTCTATAAATGCCCTTAGTCTCCTACTTCTTTCCTCTGCTACCTTTTACTTCCCTCTCTTCCCACTATAATGCTCAGTTTTTGTTTGGATTTCGGTGATTTCTCTCAATTACATTGCCCTGCCTGAGTCCTATAGGCCTCCTACACCTTCCTTGCCATTGGTTTTTGAACATTGTTGTTCCCTTGTCCCTGGGTTGGTTCACGCCACCTCCTTTTCCCCACCTCCCCCTCTCCCATGTAGCCCAGAACAATCTGTCTTGTTGCTTTGTCTTCCAGACTGTTCATCCAGCCTATCTTTTCTAGTTAGATCTGCAAAGATAATAATATGCACAAAAAAAAAAAAAACAAGACATAGCACAACAAAGTGACAAAGGAAAACAAAACAAAATGTAGCTGCACATAGCTACATGTCTGCCAGCAGTAGATGAGAGTACTTTCTCTCCCCAGATCCTCCAACATTTGTTGCTTTCTGGGTTTTTGAATTGTGCTACCTTTAAGAGTGTTGGGTGGCATCTCACAGTTATATTAATTTGCATTTCTCTTATGGCATATGTTCATATTTTTATTGGCTATTCAGATTTCTTCTCGTGTGAAACTTCTGTTCAGATCCTTTTCCCACCACCTCGAATAGCTTTTTCTCTTATTGTAAACTCATACAACATTATAGATTTTAGTAATAAGGGTTTTGTCTGATGTGTCATTGCTAAAAGTGTTTTCCCAATTGGCGGGCTGTCTTAATTACTCTCCTGTGAGTTCTTTCAAGGTACACAGTGGGTTTATCTTCAGTATATCCCACTTCTCAATTTGTGAATTCTTTGTATTTGTATCCTTCCCTATTTCAATAGCCTATATATTCCCTATGTGATGGTCCTCAGATTTGTCTCAAGTCCCTTAAAAATGGCATTAATTATTTGGGATTTTAACTCAAGGCATGTGATCCAACTTAAGTCTATTCTTGTACAAGGAGTTAGGTAAGTGTCTTGTTTCATTTTGGGCCCTTATCAAAAATCATTTGTCTGTATGTTGATGCTTTTATTTCTGGGTCTTCAGCTCTTTTCCTTGGTCTGAATATCTGTCACTATATCAGTACCATGATGTTTTGACTACTAAGGTTGCATAATATGTGCTAATGTCAGATGAAACAAGTCCTTATACTTTGTCCTTCTTGAGTTTTCTGCTAATTCTGGCCTTTTTCCCCCTCCATATGAAGTTGGCAATCTATTTTTCCAATTTTTGAAAAATCATGATGTCATTCATATGGAAATAGTGTCATACTTACATAGTGACGGGCAGTGACTAGGGCAGAACTGACATCTTTACTATATTGAGCCTTCCAATCCATAAATATATGATATTCTTCCATTTGTTCATGTCACTCTTAGTTTATTGTAATAGTGTTCTATAATTTCCCCATACAAATCTTTCCTTTTTTTTAGGTACATCTCTAAATATTTCAATTTGTTCTTGGCTGTTGTAAAGGGTACTACCTTTTTAATTCCTTCTTCTGTGATCTTGTCTGATGTTTATAGCAGTCCAATAGAATTCTTTTTGTTGATCTCGTATCCTGCCACTCTGCCATATTCCTCCATTGCTT